>PVIW01002997.1:0-81617 GCA_004026585.1 Noctilio leporinus | reverse complement strand
CCATCAGAGAGATGCAAATTAAAACTACATTAAGATACCACCTCACACCTGTTCAGAATGGCAATCATCAGCAAATCAACAAACAACAGGTGTTGGCGAGGATGCGGGGGAAAGGGAACCCTCATACACTGTTGGTGGGAATGTAGGGCTGGTGCAGCCACTGTGCAAAACAGTTTGGGGGTTCCTTAAAAAACTAAAAATGGAACTGCCTTTTGATCCAGCAAGTCCACTACTTGGACTATACCCAAAGAATCCTGAAACACCAATTCATAAGAACCTATGCACACCTATGTTCATAGCGGCACTATTTACAATAGCCAAGTGCTGGAAACAGCCTAAGTGCCCATCAGTGGATGAATGGATCAAAAAACTTTGGTACCTTTACACAATGGAATTCTATATAGCAGAAAGAAAGAAGGAACTTGTACCCTTTGCAACAGCATGGATGGAACTGGAGAGTATTATGCTTAGTGAAATAAACCAGTCAGTGAAGGACAAATATCATATGATCTCACCCATTATGGGACAATAATGAGCGAAACTAACATCAAGCAAAACAAAACCAAGTATATGAATACAAGGAATAGGCCTTCAGTGGTCAGGGGGAATGAGGTTAGGGGGAGGGGGGAGGCAGAGGCAAAGAAGGGGAGCAGCTTAAACAAGAACCTAGTATAAAGGAACCATGGACATGGACAACAGGTGGGATTGACTTTGGGGGGAATGGGTGGGTGGGGAGGGGGACAGAGGGTTGCAAAAAAGGGATGGATGTAATACAACAACAATAAAATTAAAAAAAAAAAAAAAAAAGGCATAAAAAGCATTGGGGAAGCATCTGTAAGAGCTATACTGTTTCCTGAAAAGTAATTGAGGATGGCAGGTATGAGGGGGCACCACTGATGCCAACCAGCAAGAGAATCTATAGCCACCCATGCCTCTGTCAAACTTGATGGCCTTCCTACTAAATGAAAAAGCCAGAAGATGAATGTCTGAATCTCTTCATCTCCCTCTCAAAAAACAGAAAATTCTCATATAATTTCTAATTCCAAAATTTATGAATGTAGTGGCATATCAGTTGGCGTATGGTCTCAGGGTCGCACAAGGGCTGCTTCAGCTTCACACAGCACATAATTTTCCAACCACATCCAAAAGCAGGAGGAAAGGTTGTTCTTAAATGTCTCTTTTTATTAGTACAGAAACTTGACCTGGAAAGCTCCCTCCCTCACATACACCCAACATAGACCCAGTTGCAAAAGATGCTGGAAAAGATTTTCAGCCTCTCTAGTAGGAGTGGGCACTGCCAGCAGGAAGATGTGGGCATCAGGGGTACAAGGGGACAGCATAGGAGAGACTTAGGGCTGGTGACAGGGTTCAGATGGAGTTCATTCTCATTAAATGAAACAGAAGGTATTTGTTTCAGGGCATCGGTTGGCCAATAAATTGTTGTGTGGACTGAAGAAGCAGGTTCTGGGTTGAGCATTCATGAGAGAGTCCTAAAATTATTATGCATAACTGGGCCACTTCTGCCCTGGCCTGTGCTCAGAAAGTCAAAGGCTCTGGAAGCAGACTGCCATGGCAGACACAGGAAGCCACCAGTGGTACTGCTGCTACTTCCTTGACTTTGCAATACCTTATGTGGTACCCACCAGCTCAACAGACAGTCCAACTTGCCTCTTGACACCCACGAGGCCAGAGACTGGACACTGAGATCTCTGCTACAGCTACTCCCAAACAAACAAACAAACACCTCGTCAACTGAATTTGCTGGCAGAATCTTGGCCCCACCTCAATGTAGTGATCCAAGTTTTTATAAGGGAGCATCCAATGGGCAGAATTAAAACACAGCAGAAATTATAGCTGCAAGAGAGTCTAATAAATGTCATTGTTAGTTCTCAATCCCCCATAATACAGGAAGGCACACCAGGACAAGAACGGAAGGTACTGAGTTCCAACTCCCCTAAATCTACCACCAATTGTGTCTGCCACACTCTTGTTCTGGCTATAGCTTCTGTCTTCAATCGGGTTGGTTCATATGTTCAAGAGGGGAGGGAAAGAGGTCTATCCCTGATTTCTGTGCACTGCACATGACAATCCTGGAAAAGAGGCTTGCTCTTTCCAGATGAACGTAAACCTGAAAAATCTGGTGCTGCTTCATTTATCTCCCACTACACAGTAAAAGCTTATCTGAGAATGGAGCCAACCAAGATGAGACAAATCCACAAGACGGAGGGAAGCTGGAATCCAATGATACTTTTTAATCACTGGTTTCAGCCATTCCTGAAGCCATCTGAGCTTTTCAGGAACATGAGCCAATATTTCCTCTTTTTGCTTATGTCCATTTTCCTTGTGATTTGCAAAACAAAAACAAAAAAAAAAAAATGCTTACCAGAATGTTGTCCCAAACCCACTTTGATTATTTCCTTTAATATGAAAGAGGCACTGGCTTATTATTAGTCCCCCAGCTCATTAAGAGTTAACCACTTGCAATGAAGTGAGAAAGTCCAGAGACAAAGGAGAGATGTGAGCAGCTGGAGAGGGAGCTGTAGCTGTCCATGCTTCTCTCCACTGAGACAAGAACTACTCCTGTCTCTGAGTCCCTGATGGACTGGAGATTTGTGAATTTGGCTTAGAAAGTTTATAGAGGCCTTCACATTTTTCTTGGTACTTTAAAGTACCAATAAATATTGGGATGCATTATGATATTTTCAAAATATTGCATCTACTTCCATTTTTTTTGCATAGAGAACAAATAAGTGAATCAATAAATTAATAAGTACACGTATATTTGTCTCTTTGTCTTACAGCAAAGATGTTGCCTGTGGGAAATGCTCAACATAGTGAAGCTGATTTTTTTTTAACCATCATCTGGATGAGGAGACACAAAAGGCCCAAGGAGTCTGACAAGCCTCAGCCTTGAGTGCACAATAGGGCCGGGAGACCCTCAGGAAGTCAGTGCACAGGGACCCTATGAGGCGCCACCAGATCCCCCTTTGGGAATGGAAAGCTGATTCCCTCAGATTCTGAGAAGGTTGTCAGCTGATAGGTCTCAGCTGTCAACTCTCTTGGAGAATTATTTTGGTTGAAGATTACTGCCTCACCCAAGGTCACACCTCCCTCCAAGGGCAGCCCTTATCCAACAACCGACCAGATGCAGAAGAGAAAGGCTGGGCTCCCTCAGCCCACCTGGGATAACTGAAGGACACACCTTTGCTGGCAGGCATTGCAATCTAGCTTCCCCCACAGGCCATGCCCACTCTCTTCCTCTCTTCCCCTCTCTTCCCCAGCTGTTGACTCTCATGGCGCTCCCTGTAACCTCTTGCTCTCTGATCTCCATCTCAGGGGCCAGTTTCCAGGAACCCCCCTGCAACACTGCATAGCACAGGATGGCAGTTTCTGGACTTGGGGATTTAACCAGGTGTAACAGAATACAAACCAATTTCCATAAGGCTCAACAGTGTCTATTCTTGCTGCTCCTACCACATGCCCCTGTGGGGCAAATAAAATGATCTTTCATGGTCTAACTTCATGGCCTACCTTCTCCATGAAAATTCCTATGATCCCCCAGCAGCGGTGGCCTCTCCGTTTTGAACTCCCACAGCACGTTGCATGACCCTCTCTCAGGATACAACATCCGTTTGGGTTTTTTCAAATTTTTGCATTGCTGACACTGAGTCTTTGAGTAAGGGAAGTACCTTCTCTGAGCCTGTTTCCTCCTCTGTATGTAACATGGGAACACTGGTATGCCAGAGGGTTAAACAAGCAAACAGATACACAGCCTGACCCCAGCACCTCGCCCTCAGAGAGAGTTCAGGGTGCCAATCTCCTGTTTCCTTCCTCCTCAAGGGGCTGCTCCCCTCAGGAACAATGGGGTTTTCTCTTTTTATGCTCTTTCAGGGAGGAGGAAACAGCAGGAGCCCCCTTGCAGGTGTCAGAACTTCTTAGCACTGCACTCAACAGGGGCTGACTAGTTGCAAACAGCATTGCTATCATTTGTGGCTGTGACAAGACAAAGGACTCACGCAGGTACTTCTAAGTGGTCACATGGCAGTCATCTTGCCCTAGAACATCTAAACCTCTGCCTATTTTTAGGATCAGAGTTAATTTTCTGGCTTGGTGTGAGCAGCCAGGTTGGGGGAGGGAATTAAAAGTGGATGGTGTTTCACTCCTAGGTACATACCCAACAGAATTAAAAGGAGAAACTTGAACAGATACTTGCACATCAATGTTCACAGCAGTATTATGCACAATAGCCAAAAGATGGAAACAAACCGAACAGATGATTGGATTTACAGACATGGTGTAGCCCTGGCTGGTGTGGCTCAGTGGATTGAATGCTAGCCTACAAAGAAAGGGTGGCTGGTTCGATTCCCAATAAGGGCACATGCTTGGGTTGCAGGCCATGTCTTTGGTTCAGGACTTGTGAGAAGCAACCACACATTGATGTTTCACTCCCTCTCTTTCTCCCTCCCTTCCCCACTCTCTAAAAATAAATAAATAAAATATTTAAAAAGATATATGGTGTATACATACAATGGAATATTATTCAGCCTTAAAAAGGAATGAATTTCTGATACATACTACAATATGGATGAACCTTGAAAACATTAAGCTAAGTGAAATAAGCTAGACGCAAAAGAACAAATGTTTATATGAAACATTTATATGAAATATCCAAAATAGGCAAATTCATAGGGATAGAAAGTAAATTAGAGATTACCAGGGGCTGGGGGAGTGCACAGTGGGGAGTTATTGGCACCAGGAATGGGTTTCATGGAAGACAATTTTTCCATGAACCAGGGAGAGGGGAATGGTTTCAGGGTGACTCAAACGCATTACGTTCAAGCTCACTCCTGCTGTGCGGCCCAGTTCCTAGCAAGCCACAGACCAATGCCAGTCCGCAGGCCAGAGGTTGGAGACCTCTGGCTTAATGTTTACAGAGTGTATGTTTGGATAATGAAAAAGTTTTAGAAATGGGAGTGGATAAAAAGGTTGTGATACATTTACACAATGGAATACGACTCAGCCATAAAAAAGGACATCTTACCATTTGCAGCAACATGGATGGACCTGCAGAGCCTTATGTTAAGTGAAATAAACCAGTGAGAGAAAGACAAGTACCATATGATTTCACTTATATGTGGAATCTAATGAACAACATTAACTAACAAGCAAAATGGAAACAGACTCACAGATAGAAGGTGTCAGAGGGGAGAAGGGTTGGGGGACTGGGTGAAAAAGGCAAAGGGATTAAGGGAAAAAACCTCATAGACACAGACAACAGGGACAAAGGGTGGTGAGGGATGGTAGGAGAGGGTAAAGGGACAACTGGTGATGGAAGATTTGACTTGGGGTGGTGAACACACAATAAAATGACTAAATGATGTATTATGTAATTATACTTCTGAAACCTATATAATTTTATTAAATGATGTCACCTAATAAATTCAAAATAAGTGTGTATATATATATATATATATATATATATATATATATATAGTGATGGTTGCACAATATTGTGACTATAATCACAAATTTTAAAATTTAAAATTGTTAAAATGGCAAACCTTATGCTACATATTTTTACCACAATTTTTACAATTGCCATTATAATATACTCCAAACCATTGAACTGTACTTTAAATGGATGAATTGTATAATATGTGAATTATATCTCAATAAACTGCTTTCAAAAATAAATTATATTTACTATAACTGTTCATCCTAGAGCAAATTCAAAGAGTTGTATAAATTCATCTGCAGGGCCTGTCAACTGAGGGTTCTGAGGAAACTCCAATTTTTTGCAGTCAGCCTCTCCCAGGATCTCAGTCCTCTCATTTGGCAGCTGAAGACCAATCCCCATTCCCCTGCCCCCAGGGTAGGGCAGTCCTTGCTCAGATGCTATTGGTGTCAATCTTTCTGGTGCCTTAGGAGCAGAGAGAAAGGCTAAACCTTGGAAAGGCTTTGGGTAGGGTAGGTTTGGGGTTAGGGACGCCAAGAACCTGAAAGTTCTCTCCCTGTCAGGAGTCAGGAGTCAGAGCCTGCTGGTCTGACCTTGGGGCACTCGGAGCATTTGTGATGGGATGAGAGGATATAAGAACCTCCATGTTTTGTGGGTCCACCTCCCCTCTCTCATTTTTTTTTTAAAGATTTTATTTATTATTTTTTAGAGAGAGGGGCAAGGATAGAGGCAGAGAGGGAGAGAGACATCAATGTATGGTTGCCTTTCACCTGCCTCCAGCCATGGACCTGGCTGGAGACCTGGCTTGCAACCTGGTCATGTGCCCTGACTGGGGAATTGAACCAGCGACCTTTGGGTTCACAGGCCGGCACCTTATCCACTGTGCCACCAGCCAGGGCTTCCTCTCTCTCATTTTAACCCCAAGCCCACTCCACCACCGCACACATACCCAGGTACCTCAGGTCCTGTGAGCAGGCACTTCTTTCAATAATCATAGACTGAACTCAATTTAACACAGGTAATTAATTAGCGAACCTGATTTCTATCACACAGGAGTCAAGAACCCAGATGCCTATAAAGGGCAGGCAGGAAAGCTATGTAAACAATGCTTCATTTAATAGGCTTTTTAGGTGAAATCTCTTAATATTTATTTCACTGTTAGCAAGTATCTCAATGTTTAAATACCCTGAATATGCCAAACCCAGGCACAAGTTTATGCCTTTAATTCAGGCTGTCACCTCTGGGTCTGGCTTGTTAAATGAATTTTACCATACTCCTTCAAGGTGAGTGTTATTAACCCCATTTCTGCAAACAAGGTGGGTCCTTGCTACCAGGCTCCAAGACAAATTGCATGATACCACAAGGCATGGGCAAAGGAATATGCTGTATTGGAGAAAGGGCAAATGAACCAAGGAAGGATCTACAATATGAGTGAAGACAGTGGACCCTTGGGTCCACACACCCTCCCACAGAGAGGTGAGCAGAGCAGGGAACTTCTGGGCCCTCACTGTTGGTCTGTGTGGTGATGGGAGGGCCTCATGGGACCAGGCCCCACCCCAATTGCTCTTTCTGCACATAGTGCATAAACAAACTTGACAGTGGTACCAGGCAGTCTGGATTTGCCAGCTGTTGATAGAACTTGCCTGAAAATGCCAACTACCCACACCTTGGGGTCCATGGGACATTAGAGACCCTCCTGTCACAGAAGAATCTTGGGGCCCATGGGCTAAGTTGAGATGCAGCCTCTCCTATCAGAAGAAGGTGGAAACCGCTGATCCAGTCCCAACTGACTCAATGTCCAAGCCACCTAGGATAAACACCCATGGTCACTTCCGACAATCCCGGTCATTGTGCCATGTGAGACCCAGAGAGTTTAAGACATGTGGGCAAGATCACATAACCAGTAGGTGGAGGAGCCCAGATGTTAAACCAGGATTTTCCACCATACCACATCTGGTGAGAATCCTTGTTATTCACCTCGGGATCCTCTGTGGCTGTATAATATGGAATTATACATGGATCATGGATACATGATCCATGGAATCAGCCCACCCAGAGAGGCACCTCAGGTTCATGGTGGAGGTTTGGAAGAATTCTGCTCTCCCAGGTGTTTCAGGAGCCGAGAAAGTACCAGCAACACAAGGTCACTTTGTGCTGCTTATCTTCTGAGATTTTTAGATGGCAGGATAACATCTTTCTCTTTTAAATAGAATTTTCTAGTTTTCAGTGCCAAAGGGAAACCCTGAAAATAATCTATACTAATGAAGCTAAATACAGATAACATTAACATCTTATCTTTTCCTCAAGACAGCAGAAAAACTGGCTCAGCAGAGATAGTAATGAAATCCTACTGTGATGTCCTTACCTTTCATGGGAGTGTGTGCAGTGTGGTTAATAGCCAACCCACAAGGGCCAAAGACGCTCATAATCTGTATAACTCTGGCAGAAGGCAAACAGAACACAGAGTAATGTGTACCCTATACTTGCTGTCATTTCAAAGTCTCAGAGATTTTAATATAAAACAATCCCAAAAGTATTTAAATACCATGCACATACACACACACACACACAGACACAAGCTATTAGATGTGTCCTCTGCTGGCCCAGTTCAGAACATTTAAGAATGTATTCATATCCTTCACCTTTGTTTCTTCCAGAGGTCTTTTTTTTTTTTTTTTTTTTTTTTTTTTAATTTTATTGTTGTTAGGCAGAGCTTTTCACTGCCCCATTGGGCCATAGTACTAGCCTTGACCCTGTTCAGAAAACTTTCCACCTTTCCCCTAAGGATTCGTGTGTCCCACTGACTGGCCTTCATAACAGACATAATCTTTGGCTTCCGTGGTGTGCTGGAATAATTGGGCCTGGACTAGGAAGTTGTTGAAGTGACAGCGGCGCCCGTTCACTGGCCCTGAGTCCCCTCTCCTGGCTGTGGCATTGTGAGCACCTAATGTAGATGCAGTGGATGCCATGGGAGAAAACAGGCTGTGAGATGAGGGTGATATTCCAAATAGTGCGGACAGCGTTTGGAGATCCAGCCTGAGGAAATCTGGGAGACAGGCAAATAGCCATCAGCTACAGAAGACACACAGACACCTAGACAGATGGTCTGACAGGGAGGTGACTCGGGGTCACTAAGTATGGCCTTTGACCCACCCAGAAAGCATTGGCCAGAGAAGGACCCAATGGGGCTCCGATAGTGACCTTGTGACCCTCAACCTTACTGCCTCAATAATGGGTGGATACTGGCAAAAACATTGATAAGGGCAATTATTTATCTCCCCTATGCTTGCTGGCTGTTTGCTGGCCCAGGGACAAGGCTGGACTGTCTGGGATGACAGGGAGCTGAGATTCCATTCTTTAATCATCCTTATTTTTAGTGCTGGGAACAAGGGAATTGAATTACTATGTAATCATCCCCTTGGGCTAAAATCCATTTGTTCCTAAGAAATTTTCATGGGAAATTTAGGCCTGTGGTTTCTTTCTTTCTTTTTTTTCCCCCTCTCCATAACCTCTACTTGGAGGGCATAGGTAGCCTTAGGAAAAATTACTTTTAAAAATTCTGATTTGCGGTTAAGGTGCCGGCCTGCAAACCCAAAGGTCGCAGGTTCGATTCCCCAGCCAGGGCACATAACCAGGTTGCAAACCAGGTCTCCAGTCAGGTCTGTGGCTGGAGGCAGGTGAAAGGCAACCATACATGGATGTCTCTCTCCCTCTCTGCCTCTCTCCCTTCCCCTCTTTCTAAAAATAATGAAATAAAATATATATATAAAAAAAACAATTTAAAAAAAAAAATTCTGATTTGCTAACCTGTTTATAATTGAGTTATTTTCCCCCTTTACAGTCTCCGTCATCATCATTACTCCCCACATCACTTAAGTCCCCCCACCTGAACACCTACTACATCGGGAATGCTGTTTTGAAAAGTCATCTTTCCTTTAATAGATAACTGCACAGAACAGCAGGGTAGGAACTGGGGGAGGCGGAACATGACGCTCGTCATGGAATGTAGAGAGCAAGCTCATGTTTGGGGACTCAGCAGTCAGCAAAGGTGCAGGGCCTTCCCAGACCTGTCAGGTCGCAGCTGAACATCGGAGTACACTGCTGATCTGTCTGCATCTTTCATTTGATGATCTTGACCTTTGCAGCTGGGTGTGTTGCCGTGGCAAGCTTCCCATTGGTTCAATGCGCCTCATTTGGAATCAGATGAGTAATTATGTCCTTTATGGCTTCCTACTTCATCCTAATTAGTGTGCTGTACCTCAGCAGGGCCAGCAGGAGCTGCCTCGAACGCTGTGCCCCTTTCTGCGGAATCTACCAAGTTCATTTGACTAGGGAATGAATGGTAATTGCTAAAAGTAGCCCTGAAAGTGTTGGCAGGCTGTGAATCCCTCCTCCCCTTCCTGCTCTCCCCCCACCCCCAATCCTTCTTCTCCCCTGTCAATTTATGTGATAATAACACATTGATTTTAATCATCTTTTTAAAAAAGTTTTTTCCAATTAGTATGACACCTTTGAACTCATCTGGGAAAGATTTTAGGGGTGGAATAGCAGTGAGCGATGGGGCTGGCCTGAGAGTGCAGGTTTCCGAGGAAGGGGCGCTAGCCTGAGCTGTTACCTTGACCCCCTTCCTATTAGAAAGAGAGGACAGAGCCCAGGTGAGCCTTCCTCAGGGTGGAAATGACTGACGTCTGGCTCCTGGGATGGCTGCCTTGATGAAGGTCACTCCAAAGTCGCTGGCAGGTGTGAGCCTAAGGCCTTGCTCTCTCCCATCCTACATTCTCCCACTGGATCAAAGCTTCTCAAACAGTTGTAGGCGCAGAATCGTGGCCTGAAACAAAATTTAGGCAGAGTCCACTGTTTAAAGCAATAGGAGCTGAGCTGCTGGGGGCAAGGGGTGTGAGGATGAAGGAAACAAGCTTCTGTTTCCTCTGTCTCTCCCCTCCCCTTTCTTCACCCTCTGTTCTTGCAGCCCCATCCCTCCCCTCCCCCAACCCCCACCCAGCAAACATCCTAGGAACAGTGTCTGGGAGCCACTGTCCCTCTAGACCACACAGCCTCCTTTAGGCAGAAGGACATTGTAATCTTAGCCATCCCCACCCCCACTCTCCCATTTCCCAACTAGGAGAGGAGGACAGATGCTCCCAAGTAAATGAACTGAAATTCAAGTAGAAGAAATTCCTAGGGGCTGTTTACTTGGTGTTCCATGCCTAGCAGGTTCTCTGTGCCCTCTGGCTGAATCAGCCCTTTGGGGGCTCGGGGGCTGGCAGACAGTGCCAGGAAGCCTGGGCAGCATTGGGTGGCTCCTGATACCTACCCACCTGCTCAATCCTTCCCACATGGTTCCCTCCTGCAGACAGATACCTGGCTCTGTTGCATGGGGTTTCCTCATGCCTTCTCAGCCCTTCTATACTGAGTCTACGTTAAATTAGACAGCAGGAGTTTGGAGGGGAGAGAAGATATGGAAATGTTTGTACCCAAGAAAGTCCTGCCTTTTTTTTTTTTTTTTTTTTAACTACTGGGAAGCACTTAGCAAGCATCCAGCAGAGCAGATGGTGGACTCCTCTTGAGCGTCTTTGGAGACTGTAGACAGGGTGCCGGGCCTGGAGCCGGGAGTGGGGGTGCACTTCCATCTCTGCCACAAACAGTTCCGGTGCTTCAGAGCAAATGGCTTGAGTTGCTAGACTTGGCTTTCAATGAAATTAAAAGGGGGGTTCTAGTTTGTTCATTTCTTTGTTTTGTTCATTAGGGTCCTGTAGTAGGTGAGATCATATGTATTTGTCCTTCACTGTCTGGTTTATTTCACTAAGCTAACACTCTCCAGTTCCATCCATGTTGTTGCAAAAGGCAGGACAAGAGGTATGGAAACAAGGAACAGAATGACAGTGACCAGAGAGGAGGTAGGAGGGGGAGAAGGGGGGAAAGAAGGGGAAGAATCTAGTCAAGGAACTGGTATAAATGACCCATGGACATGAACAACAGTGTGGGGACTGACTATGGGAGAGGGGGCAGGGGAGAGCAATGGGGGGGGGGGACAAATGTAATAGAAAAACAATAAAAATAATAATTACTTTTTCTAAAAAAAAAAAAGTGGTTTCTCAGGTCTGTTCTAGCTCTGCCTTTGTATTTTACAGAACACGGGTGGCTCCTGCTGTGCAAGCCCTTTGCCGCTTCTGAGGGAAGAGGCCCAGGATGCTCTTTTGGTGATGTCACTCTGGACAGTGTCTTGCACGTTGAAGAAAATCAGCTTTGCAGTCCTGCTCAGGACTGCCTGCAACAGAGAAGCTGTCCAGAGCCAAGAGCAGTCCGCACACTGGACAAAATGAGGCCAGCCACGGGGAAGGCAGCAGGTGGGCACTTTATCATCAAAGGGTCCTTCTTACTGATGGCTATGGGTTCTCACAGAGAGCACACTGGCACCACCACAGGAAGACAGAACACTCCCGATAAAGAATGGCCATTGTCCCACTTCTTCAAGGCACTTCCATGGGCCAGCTGTGGGGTGCCACCGTTGAGATGGCTTTCCACCGCTCCTGACTTTTCTTGTGGCCTTACAACCAACACCCATCACCTGAGAAGAGACAGGCTTGTCCTTGCAACCCAAAAGCACCTAGAAGGGATTATTCCATTCTATTCCATAGGCAAGTCACCGCCAGCCCAGCTGGGTCCTAAATCACCCGACACCCTGAGTTCAGTGTTGGGTGTGGCCCCTCCTGAATCCAACATGTAGGATGAAGTGCCTTGTGGTCAATGGCACCAACTTTTCTTCAGGGTCAGGAGCCCTCAATAGTTTATGATTAACCAGAAAGGTGAGCTTGAGAAGCATGCTTGACCTCTGTCTCAGTGTACTCGACACCTACCTACTTCCTAGGGCTGTTGTGTGAAGAAATCAGATGTGATCATGCATGTGCCCCTACTTAGGCATATTCATTGCACTACACAAATATTTGTCCTCCGCACCCAGGCAAACAGTGAAGGGCAGGAGACGGCAGAATGTGCACTAGGAGCGCTGGCTCTGGTGGCAGAGGTGACTGGGTTCAGATCCTGCCTCTGGCACTTCCTACAAGGGTAACCTTGAACAAATGACTTAGCCTCTCTGTGCCTCGGTTTTCTCATCTGTGAAATGTGGAAGATAATAAAAGCCCCTGTTTCAGAGAGTTGTTAATTAGGTTACGTCAAGGGCTTAGAACGGTGCCTAGCATATAGCAAATGCTCAATTAATGTCTGTTGTTAAGAGCAGCGTGTTCCTCTGGCCAGAAGCTCTGTCACCCCCCTATACACGTGGGGATGAAGCTCTTCCTATGGGCCCTGGGAAGGGAAGCTGGACCAGGGGTGGGGGTGGGTGAGGGTTAACACTTCACCCTCAGAGGTGATGCCCAGCCTTTGGTTCAGCTGCACCTGTTCCATAGGACCTCCTGTAACTCTTCTGCCCAAAGTCTCAGCATCCCCTGGGCAAGAGCAACAATCATAATAACCTGTCCCACCAACAACGTTCGGACTGCTTCACTTGTGGTGTTCCAGAAGAGTCCCCAACTCCACGGTTTCCCGTGTCCACCCATCTGTCCAGGGAGCCTGGGCACAGGTCACAGAACCCCACAGAGAAACAGCTCAGGCCTTGAAGCGCGCCACTGAAAAAGTATGGAGCGTTATTTTTGCTGTAAATACCTTTAAAAAAGTGATTCCCCATAATGAAAAAAATACAACAAAAAATAAATAAAAATAAAAAGGGAGTCCCCAACTTTCCCTCTGCCTTTAATTTTCCTGGTTAGGATCCCAGAAACCCGCTCACCTCCTTGAGTTAGAAAAGAGCTGGAACTTCTCGTGAAAGTTTAATTCCAAGAATGTAGTCTATTCTCAGCAAAGCCCTTTATTGGGAGCAACGGTTATTGGCCCCATGGTGGGCCCTGGAGCAGGGAGGTCACAGACTCCGCTTGCCGCAACCTCACTCTCCATCTAGGAGGGACCAGCTTGAGCAAGTGATGGCTTGGCCAGGCTGACCACTACTCCGCGTGGCAAAGGGCGGGCGTTGGCGGGGGCCGGTGTCTCTGCCAATCGTCTCTCTGTTGGTTTTGTAGTGGTTCTAATTCAAACTGTCCAGAAGTGATATCACATGACTCATTGAAAGTCCCCTCCAGGGCAGGGGGACTAGAGAGAAAGGAGGGTGACCACTGCCTTTGTGTTTGGTCAGCTACTGGCTGGGTTCCCGCCCCAGGCTGCAGCGCAGTCAATGACAGTATTCATGCGCAGCCAGAAGAACGTCTTTGGCTCTGAGTTTGGATTTCTTAACCCCCAGATGTGAGCTGTGAATGGCACGCAGCGGTGACCAGTTCTTGGTGTTCGCTCAGATGGCATAGAGACCTTTGTCCTTGAATCAGATCCCAAGCCAGACCTTGCACTCTGCTGCCTCCAGCTTCAACGGTTGCTTCATGAGTGATCCCTGACAGCTGTTCCGTGCGATCAGAAGTAAGAAACAGCAGAGCTCCATCCCTGAGCCTTCCGGGACAGCCAGCCCAGGAAGGTTGCAGCCGGGAAAAGAGTGACTGTCTGTGTTGGATGACCCTGCCGTATAAGGGTGTCATTTTCCTCCAGGAGAAAATGACTCTTTTACCTTTTTCAACCTCAAAAAAAATTTTTTTTTTAATTTAAGATATTTTCTGAGGCAAAATCCATGACAGATTTTTAATATCATAAAATCTATGATATTATTATGAAGCCCATTATACAGCTAGGCTAAGGCCCATGGGATCACGTGAGAGTGAAGCATTCTTTCCTTCAATGACTAGTTGAACCAGCCTAAAACCAGAACTGCCTGTGAAGCAAGCATAAGTTTCTCTCACTAAAACACAGCCTGTGGTCACAGAGTCGATGGTTCAGTAATAGTGGTCAGAGCCCACCTCAGGCACACCATAAATACGGAACCAAATAAGGAACCTCATTCAAAATAAACACAGCACCAAACTGAATTCTTTTTTAAGTGTGAAAGAAGGAGAACAAGAAGCTGCTTTTCCCTATGATGAATATTTCATTAGCAAATGATCTCCACCTCTCCCATCCTCCTGCCCCCTACTTCACCCCTCCACCGAGTTTTTAATCCAGGCTACGAGAGTGGGGGTGGGGTGGCTGCATTGGAGAGGAGTTACTGCTTAGAAATGGAGAGATCATCCCCAGGGGAGAGACAGAAGCTTCCTAAAGTAGCCCATGGCATCTGTGATGCAGCTCGCTGCGGGGAGGAATGAGAATCCTTTGGAGGAACTGAGCTCCACTAGTCACTTTGAAGTTGTGAAGCAGTGACAGTCCTCTACTCCAAAAGTGTCCTGCAAGGGAAGCGAGACTGTTGGGTTAAACTGAGAGAATGATGTTGGAGTGAGTCAAAGGGTAGACCAGGAGCCTGAGCAGAAAATCACCTTGATTCGTCCAAGAAATTAAGGGCACAAACGATAACAGTTTCCACAGATAAGTGTGTGTGGTCTCAGGGAAAAGGAAGAGTAAATGGCTTTCCAGGCCTTCTTTAGAAGACATCAGACTCAAAGTTGGGTTGGGGGAGCAGAGAGGAGCAGGAAGCTAGAAACGTTTGGAAAGCAGTCCGGTGCATATTTGGTTAACACCAGTTGAGCCTCTGACCTCCAAACTCTGTGTCTTAGATGTGCTGCACCCTGAGCCCTGACATTTGTTTACACTCAGTTGTGCACCCAAGGGCTGGGTGTGGGCACCAAGGCAGGGAAAGGCTGCGAAACCCAGAGTACCCTCTTGGGAAAAGCAGTTTATCCTGGATCTTCCCTGCCTCTGGAAGAGGGTGACCTACCACACAAAGGGACAAGAAAAAGGGTCCAGAGGTTTTCTCTTTGTGACTGCCCCAGGCCAGGTTTTCACATTGTGCCTTTCTGTCTTTGGTGTTTGTTTTGTGACTTGTTTGTTTATTTTTACTTCTCTCTAAATAAATTTCTTTAGCTGTTAAAAAAAAAAAAAAGAAATAAAAGGAAGGAAGGAAGGAAGGGAAAAGAAAGAAAGAGAGAGAGAAAGAAAGAAGGAAGGAAGGAAGGAAGAAAAGAAGAAAGAAAGAAAGAGAAAGAAAGAAAGAAAGAAAGAAAGAAAGAAAGAAAGAAAGAAAGAAAGAAAGAAAGAAAAGAAAAGAAAAGAAAGGAAAAGAAAAAAAAGAAAGGTTCTCACAGCAGGGTCCCTGGACCAGCAGCAGCAACATCACCTGGGAACTTAGAAATGCAAATGTTCCATGAGACCCCAGACCTCAAACGACAGAAACTTCAGGAGTGGGGCCAGCACCCTGCATTTTAACAAGCCCTTCCCATGATGCCAAAGCAAGCTTGTTAGTGGAATGGCAGACTCATTGGACTATGGAAGTACTAAATATTTCACCCCTTTGCATTTACTGACCAATGTTTCACTTTTGTATTTAAATGTTCTTTGCAGGAATGCACAGGGTTTCTATGACATACAGCTCAATGTTTGTGGGATTATCAGGCACATTATTGGGTCAACTATTTTAACCTTGGGGGTGAGGAGGAGGCACAAGAGGGCCAGAATGTTATTTTGATCAACTCCATCTCCCTTTTATTATAGACTAAGGGAAATGCAACAAAATAAACAGAGATGGGGTGGGGGAGGGCTCTGTGTGAACAGGAAGGGCAACTGAGAAGTAGCCTTAAGACCTACACCAGCTGGTCCTTCCCTTTGGAAGCCAGAACTCAGAGGGCAGCATGTGACAGGCAAGTAACAACAGACTCATCACATGCTTTTTTTTTTCCATTTTTCAAGTTCAGTTATCCCAGGATTTCTCAACCCCAGGGAAAGTGGAATTCTGTACCCCTGGAGACTCGGTGACACCCTCAGTCACCCTTTAGCCCCACTGCCGTCCCTTCCCTCAGCCACACATTCTGTCTGGCTGTCTCAGTCTGGGCTACAGCCAAAACATTCCAAGACACGGCTTTCTTTCCGCCTGACCGCCTGACTCACATTGTCAAGATACATGAGGCCAAAGACAGCATCTAGCCAGGGAGATGAGACAGAGATCCGCGTTGTCCCTGAGGCTTCTGGCAGGGGAAGACTAGGGGCGGCTGGGGCTTTTGCGTAATGCCTGGAGGCAGCTGATGGAGGTGGAGAAAGGGGATAGTTATGTAAGCCGCCCGCGGGTTTGCCCCTGCTATTCACCTGCTGCTAATTAACGCACCGCCTGTCTGGGATAGAAATCAGCCTGCTTCTGCAAGCTCACCTCTGTCAGGGTGAAGATGCAGGGACGCCATCTAGAAGGGTTCGGGGCAGTTCAACAAAAACATTTATTAAACCATGTACTTACTCTGTTAGGTGCTGGGGATACTAAAATAAATAAACCAGGGTCCCTGTGTACAAGGAGCTTGTCAGGAAGAGAGAGACACAGGCCAGTAAACAGTCCTTTACAACTCACGTGATACGTAAAATGACAGTATCTCCAGTCTACACAAAAGTCCTGCAGAAGTGCTTTGAAAGTTGAGTCAGGCCAGCCAGGTGGTTTCCACCAGAAGGAATTCCGGGCAGAGAGCAATATCTGCCAAAGCTGGGGAGTAGAACCCAGGTTCCCAAATCCTGAAACAGTCGATTGAGCTCAAGTTCACAGACCAGGAGCACAGTCAGGAAGGCTGTCTCCTGACGGGGCCAAGATCTGAGTGGGAGAACCAGAAAGAAGAGGGTGGATGAGAACAGGCTGGGACTGAACAGAGAAGAGTGGGAAGAAGGGAGGTCCCAAAGACTGCCCAGACCACCTATGAGCACCGAGGCCATCATGAGCCGGGGGGATGCTGGCTGGAAGGGCAGGCCCAGCTTAGATGGCAGGTGGGCTGCTGCTGGCCATATGCAGACTGACCCGAACGTTCCCAGCTAGTGAGAGGGGTACTTGTCTGCTCAAAGAAAGAGAGGGATCTGAGGCCCAGGAAAATTAAATCTCCTGTACTTGGCTTTCAGAGTCTGGGAAGGCATGAGCAGGGATAAAAGGGAAAACCCAGCGGGACAGACCTGAAAGCTGTCTATTTTGCATACAAGAGATTTTATAAGCGCCCTGGGGGCCAAGAGAATGCAGGTGTGGAAGGGTTTACAGCACAAAGAAGAAAGTACCAGGGCTATGTTTTGTTCTGCGTCTCTACCGGTAAAGAGATCTTCCCTCAAATGTCCAGCTCTGTCCTCCCTCTCCGTGGTTGATCTCAACCTGGCCCATGACTCCAGTGACCGTGGACAACCTCCTTCTTCAGGCCAGTCTCACTCCTGGCAGACAACTGCTGCCTGGTCCTCTTTACCTCGAACCCCATAAACACTCAAACCAAACGTGACCACAAAGGGATATGTCATCACTGACATCCCTCCTCCCCCAAGCCCTGTCTGCAGAACCCGAGCTCAGGTTATGGCCTGGATTCCCCATATTCCCTGACCCAGAAATTCCCTGAGGCTTCTCTCTTACCTCCTCTCTCAAAATCAAAGTATTTACTAAATCACTCTAGAATCTATTTGTAATAGTTTTCTACTGCTGCTGTCACAGATTGCCTCAAATTTAGTGGCTTCAAATAATACAGATTTACCTGTCAGGATGTGGGGGCTGCACATACCTTAAGACTTTAATTGTACCTGGACTTTAGTTTAAACTACACCAGTCAATGTTTACATACCTAGCCTGGCCGGAACATGATCATGGAACAGGCAGGGAAACTCTTGGGAATGAGTTCATGAAGTTAGCTTGTCCAGAGGTCCCTAGTAAGGTGATAATAAAGCAGATGGCCCAATAGATAATCCCACTTAGCCCTTTCTGGTTAATGGATTTTGGTTAATGAACTAATTTTCCATTGAAATATACCTGTGTAACTGCATGTAGCCACTAAGATAAAAACCCAACTGGTGATGTCAAGTCGAAGAAGACTTCTCTAAAAGTCTCTACCCTTGCTGCTCCCTGTTTTCCCTGTTAACTGTTTTCCTCCCAATAAACTCATGGCTTGATTCCACAGCAGTCTCTGGGTGTGATTTCCCCAAGCAAGGCTGCCCTGACATTACCATCCTGCTATTCTGGAGGTCAGTCATCTAAATGGGTCTCACTGGCCCAAACCCAAAGTCTCAGCAGGGCTATGTTCCTGACAGAGGTTGCCTGTATTCTTTGGCTCTTGGCCCCTTCCTCCCATTTGATAGCATCTTCAAATCTGTCTCTGAAGTTGGCTTTTGCCTTCTCCATTTTTTAAAGATTCTTGTTATTATCCTGTGCCTACCCAGATAACCGAGGTAAATCTCCCCATCTCAAAATCCTTAATTGAAGCACACCTGGGAAGTCCTTTTCCAGGGATTAGGAAATGACCTGGATCTTTCGTTTGTTTGTTTGTTTGTTTGTTTTTTGCCATTAGGCAATTATTCTGCCTACCACGCATCTTCCTCCCATCCCAATACCACTGCTGCCAGCCTTTCTTATCTCATCATTGGCCAATGCATTGCCAATGCATAGAAGAATCATGAATAAGATTTTTAAAGATAAAATTATGATCCCTTTGACTGAAAACTCTGGGTGCCAGACCTGATCTAGTTCGCTTGTGTACACAGCCTTAGCCCAAGTGTTGCTCTTCCTCGGTGCTATTCCCTATTGTTGACTTAAAGGGAGGTGTGGTGACAAAGTCAGCTGAAAGAGGGATGCTTTCCTGGGGGAAGCAAAGGACTGGTAAACAGTTCAGGAAGGCAACTGGGGACAAGGTCCAGGCAGGGAGGCCTGGGAGGTTTTCCAAATCCAGGATCCAGAAGAGAGGTTTCCCCTCTTGGGTCACATAGGCGAGGCCGGACTCCTCTGTCTGTAATTTCATCACTGGCCAGAACTGGATTCCTGCGACATAATGAGAATTCCAGGACAGTGCACATGAGTAGCAGCTGGACCGACAGCTGACAGCTGTATGCTAGACAAAGGCCAGGCCAGTGTGGCAGCTCCCCAGCTGGGGTGGCCCCAAGGCCTTCCCCAAAAAAACCCCCTCTCCATTCTCCCCTCCCACCCCCCACCCCCCAATTTATATTTCCAAATGCCAGACCTACTCATGGCAGACATTTAGGAATACCACCAAACTTCTAGCAACTTCCACAGTTGTTCAGACTGAGAAAAAAAACAATGTTTAAAGATTTTTGTCCATTTTTAATAAATGAAAGATTTACCGAAAAATCATAATTAATCTCCTTCAGGAGTTAGTGTGGCAAAACCAAGTTATGTCAAAAGTATTTGTCAGGCCCTGGCTGTTGTGTCTCAGTGGATTGAGTGCGACCCTGCAAACCTTAAGGTTGCTGGTTTGATTCCCAGTCAGGGCACATGCCTGGGTTGCAGGTCAGGCTTCCAGTTAGGAACATGCAAGGAGCAACCAATTAATGTATCTCTCACCGCACGTCCATGTTTCTCTTTCTCTCTTTCTCCCTCCCTTCCTCTCTCTCTAAAAATAAATAAATAAGATTAAAAAAAAAAAGTACTCATCAGCTTGCCCAATAAAGCAAGTCACTCATCTTGTTTTCTTCAGAATTTCATAACTATGTTGGCCCTTTGTTTTTCACAACAAGGTTAGAATCATCTTGTCTGGTTGGTTACATAAAAAACTCTGCCTGGACTTGATTGGCATCACATTGAGTTTGTAGATTAATTTAGGAAGAATTAAAATGACAGTGAATCTTCATATCATGAATACACCTTATCTCTTAAAGAATACCTAAGTAGGTGAAGTTTTACAATTTTCTTCATAAAACCATGCATATATTCCATTAGGTTTGTTTCTGGTCTCCTTTAGCTTTTGTTTCTCTTATAGAGGTTAACTTTCAAAGTTTTGTTTTCTAATGGTGATTAGTCATAAGAATACAAATGGATTTTTGTCTAATGATCTATTTAGCAACCTTGACGCATTCTCTTATAAATTGTATGAAGCCTTTTTTTACACATTAGAAAATCTGATCTTTCTGCCCCTGAGAAAAACCCATCAGCAGGTGCTGACCCTTGGTTATTGAAGAGTCTAAGTGGGTGGTGATACTGTTTTCTGATTCCCCCAGCTAAGCCACAGTGGCCCCTTCTGGAGACCTACCAGCAAAACAGAACTCTCCCTGGAGATGGCTGCTGTACTTGTTTAGCTCCAACAAGGATCTGGACAGAGTGGCCTAGCTCGAGGTCAGCTTTACTGTTACAAAACAGAATGATCCCCAGGCAAGAAAGAGGCCCAGAGCCAACTGGGTTAGGCCAGGGGCTGCCTGTGTGACCCGATTAGAGGATGTCATTCCTTGATTAGCCACATCCACGCTGTCCTGCTGCTCTCCCTACATAAAAAGGCCTTAGGGACATCAGAAAACAGGCCAGAAGGAGGAGGCAGCCCTGCCCTGGGAAAGGGCATTAGAGTGAAGCCTGCCAGCCCCCTGCCCTTCCCCTAGCCCCGCTAAGCTCTGAAGTTGTCACCTGGTCTGACTGCTGGAGGGAAACTGGGCAGCTTCAGGAGACCTGTTTGAGGCCAGGAAAATGCGGCCTATGGACCATTGGCTTTGGGGGCATCCTACATAGACACTGGAGAGAGAGAGACAGGAGAGAGAGAGGTGGACACAGACTTCTTACTGTCCCTCAGCTGTCTCCACACAACAGTGCTGGGGCATGGTAACCACCCCAAAGAGTCCATGATCTCTTCTCTCATTTCTCTGTGGCTTACTTGGGAGTCCTGATGACTTAATATGTAGGCCTAGGTTTTATTTCCATATGCATCAGGGCTGTGAGCCAGCGTTCTGGTGAAAAATGAACGTGCTTTGAGTCAGACAGACCTGAGTTCGAGTCCCCATGTTATCTCACACATGGCCTATGCAACTCTTTTGAGCTTTGGGTTTCTCCCTCTAAGAGGAAGAAAATATCTTCCTCCTGGGGTTGTTGAGAGGATTAAATTAAATCATGGCCATCATGCAAGAGTAGATGCCTGAAAAAGCTGTTCTGAGTCCTTAAGAGGTTTGTGGGATAAATCGCTGAATCACTTCTCTAGAGTAAAGGGGTGTTGGATACTTGCCAACCTCACCTCTTTTCTAGTGAACCAAGAATAATGAGTTCTGTTGAAATGAGCGGCCACTGAGTATGGTGCTGTGTGCGTAAAGTGGAGTTTATGTCCATAGTTAATGAATTCACTTTATCCTTACAGCACCTCTGTGAGGTTAATAGAGTAGATATTATGACCGCGCTGCAAATGAAGAAACAGAGGTCCAGAGAAGTCAGATGCAGAATATAGAAGAGCAGAGATAAGAAGGCACATCCTTCCTGGGAGCCTTTGCTGATCCCAGCCCCATCCCCCCTTGGTCATTTCCCTTCTCCTGTCCTGACAGCCTAGACCCAGACCTTGGGTAAGCCCAGGTTTTAAGTGAGCTCCAGGGTAGCCCTGACCTCTCTGCTTCGGATGATAAATTGGGTATTTCAATTGCCGGGAGCAACGGTGCACTGACTTGCATGACTCTTTCCATCTCTTGTGTTTTCCTGCTGACAAGGATTAGCTGAAAAAGCTATTGTTTTCCTTGTTCTTGCTTTTCACAGGAACTGCTATTCTGTGAGATGTCTCCATGAGCTGCCAACTGCAGGCAGATAAAGGTAGAGGAAAGAAAAGGTGAATGGCGGAAAAGAAAGGCAAAAGAGGCTATTTATACGAATCAACAAATCATTATTAAACAGAAAATGATTGCTCTTCTTATATACTGACTTGATGATAATGTTCTGTGCTTTGTATGGATTCCTCTATTCACTTGTGAAGTTCTGGAGGGGAAAGTGTGTCTGCCTTTGTCTGATTTTAATCTTCTGCAGTATCTGGCCTGGAATCCGATACATAAACAACTAACATACAAAAAGCAGAAATTTGTGGTCTATCTTTCCAGAAGTGCTTCTCCTCTGGCTTTCCGTTATATCTAACATCAACACCACAACCACTGAGAGCTTCGTCCCTTTAACTAAGTTAACCAGGTCCTGCCCACTGCCCAGAGCAGAGCAGAATAACATGGAAAAGGCCTTTGATGAATTTAATTGAAGGAAAACCCATACACGGGACTTTGTTGGTTTTGTGAGAGATCCTAACGGGAACATGTACCTGGAACATGGCACCTGGCCCCAGGCCCTGTAGGAAGAGGAGAAATCACTCCACAAGAAGGGCCCCTGAGAAGGCAAACATTGCTCACACCATCATTTGCCGGGACAGGCTTGACTGGGGTCTGGTTCCCCGCTGTAGCCTGGGCTCAGGGCAGAACAGCACTGTGTCACAGTGTGTGTGAGTCCCCTGGTGACCTTAATCTCCTTCCTTTGGTCTCCACCAAAATTGGGCTGGACTCCTCTGAACCAGTGGGGAGCCTGAAATGCTATTTAAATCAAAAGACATGCCCAGAGCCTCATTCCATCAGGCTAAGTCCGGAGGCTACTGATGTGTTTATTTCCTATTTGTTGGTGCCGTTTACCGTTTGGAAACATTGGTTTATTCAGTGGCTTAGTCATGAACAGTTTTATCCCTACTTTGTTACCAAATGAAGTAAGGTAAAGCTGGCAGCATCGGCTGTCAGTCACCTGGAGGCTTATTAGAAACACAAGTTCCCCAACTGCGGGGGACCCCTGACCCGCAGAGATCCCCTGGGTGCCGTGGATGAAATAAAACTGTCCCTTACAGCAAGTGCAGGGGAAGGAGGCCCCTTTGGCTTGAAGCCAGAGGCCTGGTTTTTTTCCATTTTTTCAGATCTTTTATTGAAATCGAGTAAACCTGAAGGCATGTAGCTTCAGGTTTCATGTTCAATATTGAACAACCCCAATCACAGGGAAAACAGAAAAAAACAAGTGAAGGGGCAGGGAGATCTCGCTCAGGTCAGAATGTGCATTCAAAGTTTAAAAACTTCTGCTGTTCAAACAACAAAGGACTAGGGGAGGTGAGAAAGCAGGCCGGGCTTCATGTTGGCTAAAATATTTTCCCATCGCCTAATTTCCCCTCCCTTGGGGTCCACTGGCTGTAACATGGAAACATGCATGTACTCAGCCTTCCTGGTTTTCTGGTTGGGTCTTACAGACTTAGCCTGGCCCGTGTGGGACTCCTAATTCTGATGTTTTCCCAGGTGGATCCAACACCCACCCTGTCGCACTAGGCCAACCCGATCAGACACCCTGGGCTTGGGGTCCACAGTCTGAGTGTTAACAAGCCTTTGGGGCACTTGGGGTGCATGCTGTAGTTTGAGGACTTCAGCTCTAGAGCAGGTCCTCAAATTTTGGCCCCCTGACTCCCAGCCTCAGGATCTCCCAAAGGAGTTTCTGGAATGAGCAGCTCGGAGGTACAAGAAAATGAGTGAAGCAAGGTTATGTTGATTCAGTCAGTACTTCCCCAACTGGCTTAGCCTTTAGTATTACTGGAGGCCTCTCAAAAAGACCAGTGTCCTGGTTCCTGCCCCTGGGGATTCAAAATCAGAGTGGGAGAGAAAAACTGAAATAGCCAGACTCGGATTCAGGTGCCACCCCCTGGGGGTGTGGCCCACTCACCCCGACTCACTTGAGTGGACTGCGCTGGGGTTCCAGTAGCCCCTGGTTTTCTGATAACCTTCACCTCAACCCAACACCATCAGCATCTAAGAGGGACCCGCTTGCTGCTCCTTCATTCAGCAAATACATAGTATTCCAAACCCACTGGGGTTTTTTGTTTGTTTGTTTTTTAAAGATTTTATTTATTATTTCTAGAGAGAGGGGTAGGGAGAGAGGCAGAGAGGGAAAGAGGGAAAGAGACATCAGTGTATGGTTGCCTTTCACCTCCCTCCAGCTATGGACCTGACTGGAGACCTGGCTTGCAACCTGGTTATGTGCCCTGGCTGAGGAGTGGAATCAGCGAACTTTGGGTTCATAGGCTGGTGCCTTACCCACTGTGCCACCATCCAGGGCCCCCACTGGTTTTTTTTTACCAGGAAAGAGTCTGAAAATTTTTTAATCGAAACTTCTGTCTTTGATTATTTTTTAGGATTAACTTTGGATGGATCAGGCAAAGAGAGCAGTCTGTAGAGACCCCTGAATACAAAGTGTTCAGCAGGGATGGAGAAAAGACTGTCGGCAAACTGAGGAAGAAGAGAGAGACTAAGTAGGAGAGGGGCAGGAACTTAGGAGAGGTGGGAGAAGCAGAGATGTGGAAGTTTCACGAAAACTAACGATGGGCAGTTCTGGCCCATTAGACTCATGGGAGGGAGCCCACTTGGTGGTCCATCATGTGGGCTTTGGAGGCTTCTTAATTTAAGCACCAGTCTGTCCCTGACTAACAGGCCCTTGGCTCAACCTTTCTGAGCCTCAGTTTCCCCATCTATCAATGGGCTAATGATAGTGTCTCTTGAAGTGTCATGAGTAGCAAAAGTAGTGAGGTAGCGGGTATTTTACCAGGCTTCACCAGCAGGGCTGGCCACAAAGATCACAAGAAGTCTGCAGTCTATGAGAACCGTTATGGTTCTAAATACCTCCTTTGGGCAGAAATAATTTCCAATCTAATTTATCCCTTAGCCAAGAGAAAGGCTATTTTCTTGCAGACCACCCCTATGATGGTAAGCCCTGTTCTTGACTTACTTTAAAACCAGACCACACACCCACAAGAGATGTTTATACAGTTCTTTTCGTCCCACCGATGAATGAGGGGAGGCAGATCAGACAAGGAACCTACTCCTGGATGGTGGGCCCAGCAGCCCTCATGAGCACAGTAGGTACCTGAGCCTCCCCTTTGTCTCAGTTCAAACTCAGCTGGACTTAACCCCAAGGTGCACCTTCTACTTGCAGACCTCAGCTGTACGAGGCACGTTCTTTCCAGCAGTTCTACCTGCATCTCCACACCTAACTCACATCTCCAGCCAAAATGAAGGAAGTTGATTAGATAAAGGACAAGGACGACAAGAATTTTATTTTCTCTGTGAGACCTCTTACAAAGGGGCAGGCCCGCATTCCAGCTGGAGCGGGCAATAAATTATTACTGGATTCATCGGTTCCTGTCCACCACTGGTTCTCACACCTGAGTGTGTACCACCAGCTCCTGGCAGTGACTGCTGGTCCCAACCCAGAGTTTCTAGCTCCATAGGTCTAGGACAGAGCCCGAGAATTTGTCTTTCTAACAAGTTCCATGCTACTGCTGCTGCTGCCTTCATGCTTTGAAAACCACTACTCTACCTTTTGGAGAAAGAAACTACAACTTACTGTAAAAAAGTCAAATTGAAAGATGCTCTCCCTTAATGGCTAATTGTAGGGCTGGAAGAGGGCATAAAGTACTGTCACTAAATCGGCAACAGGTCATCTCTATTGTGGCACACTTGAATAGAACACTGGTGGTCCCAACCACCAGTGCACAGGATCCAGTGTATTGCTTAGGAGCACGATGGCCATCTCAAAATTCTGCTTTTAATTTATGGGTAACTTGGGTACTTAAATGACGCCCTGGCCCCAAAGCATCACCTGCTTTATAAGAGTATTTCCAACCTCAGAATCACAGTCAGGGATGCTGTATCTGGACTTGTATAGGGACTCAACCGGGAACCTGGAGTCCTCTGGTCTGCCATCATTTAACTTGGAAGCATTCATTAAATTAGCCTGTTTCCACTTTGGTGCTGAGAGAGTGCGGTGCAAGGAAGTTCTTATAGGTAAGGTCATAGCTAAAACCAGCCCCAGGAGACAATGAGATGAGGAGCAGGATTAGCCTAAATTTTGGTGTGAGGGTGGCTGCCCAGGTGCAGAGGAGAAAAGGAGATCCTAGTCTAAGGTTATGGGAAGGTACTGGGGCACCTGCTGCTGTGTACCACCATCAAAAGGGCTGCAAAAGATATGGGTAAAGTTGAGAGAAAAAGATTTCCTGATTACTCCAAAGGGAAATCAGCAGGAACACTAATGACTTGGCTCCTGACCAGCTGTGTGTGTCCTGTTTAATTCACCAGAGCCTCCCCCCTCCCTCTTGTATTGTCCCAGTTCTCATCCCACAGAAGGCAGGCTGTCTGTATAGGTCATTCCACAAGGAGACTGGGTCACTTATTTCTGGGAGGATGTGGTACAGGTCCATGGAGGGAGAAGATAGCACAACCTCAGATAGAAATATGTACCTGAAATTGGAGCTGCCTTTTGTTAATTCCTATGGACACTAGTGTCTGATAACTGAAGACATGATTGTAAACACAGAAGCCTATCTCCTCCGGTGCTGCAAGCAGTATTCAGGGGACAGCCTCTCCCTGGGGCAGCCTCCCAGGGCCTAGAAGCCAATTCTTGGTATAGAAACTTTGCCTGGAAAGGATATTACCATTGTGGAGGTTCTGGGTGAGCTCAGTGGACAGCAATGCACTCAAAGAGGGGACTGATTAAAGTGCTGGAAAACAGGATGGATAAGGTTAGAGGGCTTAAAACACAGAAAAGTGCCCTGGCTGGTAGCACAGTGGATAAGGCGCGGGCCTGAGAACCCAAAGGTCGCAGGTTTGATTCCCCAGCCAGGGCACATAACCAGATTGCAAACCAGGTTTCCAGTCAGGTCTGTAGCTGGAGGCAGGTGAAAGGCAACCATACATTGATGTCTCTTTCCCTCTCTGCCTCTCTCCCTTCCCCTCTTTCTAAAATTAATAAAATAAAATCTTAAAAAACACACACACAGAAAAGCATGGGAACTACATCAACTAAGGTTTTTGAACATATCAAACGAACTCAGAGTCTGGAGGCTTTGCTAGAAATAATAATAGAAATTTAGTCAAGGATCTTAGAGTTCACAATCTGTGAACACAACTAGGCAAAAACCCAGAAGTGTTCCAAAGAAGGAAGAAAAGTTAAAAGTTGTTATATCAGAAAGTACATTCTTGAGGATTATTAATCCTGCATTCTTAGCCCTAGGATTGATCCAGGACAGCTACCTGGACCAGAGAATGGGCAGTGAGGATGGGTGATGGGTGCCAGGAGGTCTAGCCACAGCCTGGTGGTCTGGATAATGGATATCATGTGGGTGCATATGTGAGTCCTTCAGGGGGTATTCAGGTGGCCTGGACACATGTGTCCTTCAGCAGGTAATCAGAGGGTTACCTGGAGGTCCAGAAGCATATCCAGGTGTGGACACAGGACTAGAGAGTTCAAAAGAGTTTAAGTTTCAGGCTAGGTGGAACAAGAATGGAGTCTTTCCGCATGTCTCAGCCTTCGTAATGTCAATAATGTTCACAGCTTGGTTAAAGTGACTCCATTTTATCAATTCTCCATCACTCTTTTCTCAGGACCTCATTTTGTAGCATTCTGCCCATGAAGCTGACCCTCTGCTTGTGTGACTGAGTCCTCTGCAACCAGAAGGTGCAGAAACAGGCCGAAGTCAGCCAGCAGGTAATGACAGAGCCAGGACTGACCCGACTTGAGACCCATGCTCTGTCCACCCCACCAGGAGGCTGTTAGAGCAGCCTGCTCTCCCCACCCCTGACATAAATGCCATTGCTTATTTTGATACTTGGGGGGGGGCGGGGGGTGGAGTAGCCAGCCCAGCGTTCTTCTGAGCAGAAGCCCAGCCCAGCATGGTGTTTGCCCTCTGCAGGCCCAGCCAGCTGTTGTGTTCCCATCGGGAGGGCTGGCTGTGTCCTGGAGTGGACTGAAGGTCCTCACACCACGTGCCAGCCAGGAATGAGATGATTAAGGGCAACATCAAACATGGCCCTGGACAGTCTCTTTGCCCCGGGCCTTCTGTCTCTGCAAGGAGTTCACCACCAAAACCGAGCTCCTTGGGGAGGGACCCTTGTGCAACTGGATCTCCTGAGAGGCTCCCAGGGGAAGAGGGCAGCCCCACCTCCTTCCCGAGCAGAGAGCTTTGCCCCCCAGGCACCGTCATTGGTGTCAGGTGCTCAAAGCATATCCTCTTTGACAAGCCTTGCCTACCCGCTCTCCCGAATGCTCCAAGGGGTTCTCATGCACCCCTTGGAGTGTATTGTGTATTGTCCTTGTGTGGATACTCCTGTTTTCTCCCTGTCAAGCTATGTCCTAGTCATTGTTCAAGGACTAACTAGAAGACACTTCCTCACTGAAGCCTCCCAGGTCACCCCCACCCCTGGAGAATCTGTCTCTCCCGTGAATTTAAACGCCCCACCCCAGGCACCCCCACCCCCAGTCTATACCACTCATACGGCCTTTCAGGACTCAAGAGGGGAAAGAGGGTTCCTTGCGTCCCAAACACTCGTTTCTCACAATGAGAAAGATTTTAGGGGGGCAAGTTTCCCAGGCCGTGACCCCTTAACCTCCTATGGATTTCAGTAAGCCGGTCCCAGGAGCAGACGCACCCGGAACACCGCTACAGCTCCCAGCACGCCAGCCTGGGACTCCCGCCCTGTCCGCAGCCCTTTCACCAGGACACCAATCGCAGATCCCATTTTGTCCTGAGGCACCAAAGCTGCAGTTCCCAGGGCTGAATAGGAACCCAGCGGCCACTTACAGCCTCCAGCTTTCCTGATCTGTCAGTCCCCAGGGTGTCTCAGTCCGCAAGAAAGGTGGTAACTGCGGTTAGAGTAGTGCCAGCCTGGGAACCAAAGGGCCGCCAGTTGGATTCTCAGTCAGGCACAGGCCTGGGTTGCTGGCCAAGACCCCCGCCTCAGTTGGGGCGCAACCACACATTGATGTTTCTCTCCTTCTCTCTCTCCCTCCCTTCCCCTCTCTCTACAAATAAATAAATTGAAAGGCAAACAAAAAAAAAGGGGAGAAATATTGCAAATTAAATTACAAACAGTTAATACCCTTAACAATTAAAGAACTTCCAAAATGAAAAAGCCCAGTAACCTGATGGAAAAGTGTGCAGGAGACGCAAAGAGGCATTTCACAGAAAAAGAAAAGCAAATGAAAATGTGTTTCTCCATTGCTCAAAACAAGAAAATTACCAGTTTAAACGATATGGAGGTATTTCTTATATTTCCGATAGGCAAACATCCACAAGTTGGACAATATACTCTTGCTGCTGAGGCTCTGGGGAAAACAGACCCCCCTGCATCGCTGATGGGAATTCAAAACAGTCCCATCTCTAGGGAGGACGACTTTGTAAAGCCTAGCAAATTTATTTGTGCCTTTTCCCTCTGACCCAGCCATCACAGGTCTAGAAGTCTACCTAAAAATAACTATCAAAATTGTGAAATGTGGCCCTGGCTGGTGGCTCAGTGGATTGGTGCCAACCTGTGAACCCAAAGGTCACTGGTTCCATTCTCTGGTCAGGGCACATAACCAGGTTGCAAGCCAGGTCTCCAGGAGGTCTGTAGCTGGAGGCAGGGGAAAGGCAACCACGCATTGATGTTTCTTTCCCTTTCTTCCTCCCTCCTTTCCCTTCTCTATAAACATAATGAATAAAAATCTTTAAAAAATGAAAAAAAAATTGTGAAATGACATGAGCTCAAGGTTATCTGTTGCAACACTATCTGGAATAGCAAAGGCTGGAAACAACTCAAATGCCCATTACTGGGAAACTGGTATGTGCACACAGAGAAGTGCTAATCACCTATGAGAAGGAATATAAATGGCCTTCAGAAACACAAGGTCAGAGAGTAAGCATAGTACACTGCCTATTTTTGTTAGACAGGGAGGAGGAATACAAGTACACAAACATATAGACAACAATGGAAAAATAAAGCAAAACGAATCAAAAACTGTTATCTTTAAGACAAAGAAGAGAGTGACAGTTGGAGAAAGGAAGACAGGAAGCTATACTTCTCTGCTCGTATCTTTTTTATAATTTCAACTTTTAGCCAGGTGGGTATTTTGCAATCTTTAAAAACAAAATTACATTTAGAAAAGGCAACCCCCATCAATCAAAAACAAACTGAGACAAATAAAGCCAAGGGTGTGTCAAGTTGATTTCATAATTACATGGAGAAGAATTTCATTATATCTTGACTGAACATCCTAATGGAATGTGTTTATGGAGTGTGATAATGATATAGTTTATGGCTTAAAACTTTTCTCAGAGGTTTTTCCCCTTATGTCTATAGATTTGCTTTTTAGTTACTTTTTAAGTGAGATTCTTAGACATCTGGACAACAGAGCCAAGAGCCTAAGAGACTAAGAAAGTGACAAAGACATCTTAAACCCTATTTCTCAGTCTTCCTAGTTATTCCACAGGACACATGACCCAATTTCAAGAACAAATGAAATGAATACAAGTTAAAAGGAAGGCATTCTTTTGTAGATTAGAAAAGACTTAAAGGACCTACAATTAAATGCAACTGTTAGCCCTGGCTGGCGTGGCTCAGTGGACTGAGCACCGGCAAACAAAAGGGTCACTGGTTTAATTTCTAGTCAGGGCACATGCTTGGGTTGCAGGCCAGGTCCCTAGTCAGGACATGTGAGAAGCAACCACAAATTGATATTTGCCTCCCTCTCTTTCTCCCTCCCTTCTTCTCTCTCTAAAAATGAATAAATAAAATGGCTTTTTTTTTTAAATGCAACTGTGAAAAAATTTTGAAATAATCAGAGAAAATTGAACCCTAGTATTAGGTGGTATTAAGGAATTATTATCAATTTTATGGAGTGTGATAATGGTATAGCTTATGGCTTAAAACTTTCCTCAGAGATTTTCCCCCCTTATGTCTATAGATTTTCTTTTTAGTTACTTTTTAAGTGACATTCTTAGACATCTGGACAACAGAGCTAAGTGGTGACTTTAAAACCCACAGGGAGACATTCCTAGGGCCCTATGACACTAAATCCTACATCAAACACCTAAGTCAATGGTGAATTTGTCAGAAGCTGCAAGTGATAAATTGGAGTCTTAAAGGAAATGACCTTATAATACATATTCTGTTGCCTCAAGTTTATTGAAGAGGAAAAATTTTATGAGCATGCAAAAATCAAAGCATTAAAGACCACCAGCACAAGCTCTACAGCCAGGCTGCAGCTCTGACACTTTCTACTCTATGGTCTTGGGCCAGTTACTTAACTTCCCTGTGCCTCTGTTTCCCTATCCACCAAAATGGAAGTGATAATAACTACTTCATAAGATGAAGAGAAATGAAGTTAACTACGTGTAGTGTGTTTAGAACAGTGACCAGCACTGTTTTATGAAGCAGTTTGTTATTCAATGCAACAAATCCTTTTTTGAAGCATTTAATTCTCCAAATACACTTACCAGCCATGTATATTGCTTGTTTTACTTTTCCCAAAGAAATCGAGTTTATTGAGATTCTTCAATTGTTGTCTAGGATTGATTTTGCCCCTTTAAAAAGTGACCGTGTTAGTAGAGCACTGTAACTATAATTTCCACCTGCTACCCCTTCCTGCAATGATGCGCCCTCTCCTGGCGGACTCCAGATGGTGGCCACTAGAGTCTGAGGAAGGAGGAGCTCAAGGCTGCCCAGAGGGCAAACCAGGTCAGACGCTAAATGACTTTAGGACTACCTCCTCCAGGAAGCCTTCCATCACCCCTTGGTCCAGGTGAGATGTCCTTCTTTGCGTTTTTGCCTATGGTGGGTAATCACTACGTGAGGGTAAGTCCCATTATGCTGCAATTCCCATCTGTTTGGCACGTGGTGATGGGTAGGGCTTTGCTTTCCTCTCATTTGTGACCCCTAGCACAGTTTCTGACACCCAGTAGGTACTTAATAACCACCTATTAAACTGAACTGAACTGGGTCACCCTGTGGATAGAGGACCTAGTGCCTGAGCAGAGAACAACAAATGGAAGAAGAGGGTGGGAGGGGAAAGGGCACCACAGGCAAACAGCATCTGCCCTCCCTGCCCATCAAAACTTAAATTGTGCTCCACAGGGGGGTGGCCAGGACCAAGATCACCCTCGGTGTATATCCCTTCCTTCTCTCCAATCATTTACTAAAGACCCCCCTGGAATATGAGTACAATCCTGCACTTCCTGAAAATTCAGATTGATAAAAGAAATAAGCCTCATCAAAGGACATAGTCAACAGAGTGGAAAGGCAACCGACAGAAGGAGAGGAAATATTTACAAATCATATACCTGATAAGGGGTTAATATCCAGGATATACAAAGAACTTTTGCAAATCAACAACAACCCAATTCAAAAATGGGCAAAGGACTTGCACAGACATTTCTCCAAAGATGGTATGCTAATCACCAAGAGGAAGAGAATCATGGTCAGGTGAGAGGGAGGGGGAAGCGGAGGGCATATTCTAGATGGACGGCCCAGCAGAGGCGAAGGCCCTGGGCCAGCTGCAGGACTTGTGGCTGGTACCCTTTGGTTCACCAGCTGTGCATGAAGGGGGTCATAGCAGTAAGATGGAACTGTGCCCAACCATGTCCAGGATTCTATTTCATGTGGCATTTGGCTCAGCCTGCTTCGGGCAGGAATGCAGACAGTATGTGGCCGGTCTCTGGACCAGTGTTCGGGTCAGCACCGCGGATGAAGCTGGGAGCACTGATGTGCACCTGTGCGGGCCGGGAGCAGCGCAGAACTGCTGTCAGCCCTGAAACGGTACATTTACGGCTCACACTTTCCTTTGTCTCAGACATAAAATTAGCAAACTGTCTTCTGCAGCCCATCCCATTTTTCTGTGGGCTTCATGCAGAAGCACCAGCTGCTTCGCTGTGGCTCAATCACTGCGCACAACTCATTCTAACCAGATGACACTGCCCGGAAGGCGCTGGGTGTCTGCACCAGAACTCCCGCCACCACACAGCCCTATCTTAGCATCGGGAGATCGACGCAAGGAAATGGGTCGGGAACAGCTCTGACCACTCACTTGCTGGACGACTTTGCACAACTTGGTCTCTGAACCTCAAGTTTATCAGGAAGATAGAGTGATTACTATTCCTGACATAAAAATCAAATGAGGGAAGTAATGTGTGTGAATGTGCACCGAAAACGAAAACAAGTGACATACGAATATAAGAAGTAGTGACAATGATGCATATCTTTATACACGAAACTCAGCGCGTGTCTATGTCTCGAGACCTGGAGGATATCAGTGCACGAGGAAGCAGACAGTATTTACATTTCCAGAAGAGAGGTTGTGCCCAAGACACATCATAAATAACTGCCAGCTCCAAGTAAACATTGGTGTCACAAACATACTGCCCTGGTGCGTTGGGTCCTCCCTTTCACTGTTCTACCTCCCTGCTCTTTCTGTTTCTAGTGTACCTGTCACCATGGAGTCTAGGTACTCAAATGAACACTCTGCATTAAAAACAGAGTTGTATGTGCAAAGACACACTCCCCTTCTGAAGTCTTCTCTTCCAAAGCTGAGCTTGGAGGAGGAAGGCAAGTTGGGCAAGGCTGCCCGGATGATGGCATCTTGAGATTCCCCTGGGAGAAGAGGAGCAAAAAGCAAAAAGCAAGCAAATGCCCACAGGGTGTAAAACCTTGTTAGCTGCTGGGAGATTCAGAGTACTGATTCCTGTTCCTTGACCTGCAGGACTTACAGCCTCTAAGGCAAACTCTACAAATACAGGATTAGCATGGGGACATGAGAGGACACCAGGGGCTCGTCCCTGCCAAAGGTGGATATGCACACATGAGAGCTCATCTCCAGAAAAACACCAACTCCATGTAGAAGTGAACTCTATCTCATCGCCTACCAGGGGCCTGGAACGAATAGATAAGATAAAAGCCATCACGAGGGAGATGTTCAACGGTCGGGAGGCTGAAGGGAAGACCTGCAGAATGGAGTAGCTAAAAGAGGAAGCTTGTTCCAAACCAAGATGATTCCTGCTTCTCATCACAGGAAGCCAGCCCCTTTTGAGCCAGTCTCGAAGATACCAAATAAATAAGCCAGATCCTTGGTTCTAGCTTCCATCCTGCCACGGTGTCACTGGGGAATCTAAAATGATTACTTAATCTCATCTGATAAATGATTAAAAACAAAAAAAAACCTTTAGAGTTGGCTGACACATTATTAGCACCTTGCCTATATTTTACAAACCATAGGTCAGGATATATTAGACAAGCACCCTTATTCGGTGTCCAAAAGCCTTCTAGGGGCTGTGGGAATGTGGGTGTAATGCAGTTTCTGGGACACATGATTGTTTATACTCACCAACACAGGCAGAGTATTGGGAATAGGGCTTTTCCATAAAGTTGCAAGAAGGGGTGGCCTTCCCACCAGGATGTTCCATTCCAGGACACCGCCATGCACCATATGGTCAGCAGCGCCTTGGTGAATACTTCTGGGTACTGGTGGGGGACTAGTTAATATTGAGGCAAAATCTGCTGCCTAGTCATTTGTTCCTTGGGCGCAATTTTGCCCTCTATTCCCACACAGAATAAATATCTCCTCTTCCACAAACATTCTAAGTATTTAGAGAGAGGTGGGTTCTTACATGTCTTCCTTATTCCAAACCAAACACTTTCAGTTATGTCAACTGTTTCTTGGCTTCCAGACTGTCATCCAGGGTGTTCTTTTAACTAACTGTCCGCTAATGGCCCACATGGCTTTTTAGAGAGCTGGTTTGACCAGAGTTGCGGCACCACATAACCATGAGGGGAAGTTCGGGGCTCCCTTAATCCACCTTAACAGAGGAGGAAGCCAGGATGTGGTCTTAGTACAGAGTCGGGTGGTCATTCTTTTGGCCTCTTCCATGCTCCTCGTCAGAATCTCTATCCCTGAGCAGCACATGCCTCTGGTCTTGTCAAAAGGCCTGGAGTTTCCCTCCTTCATGGGAGAGAACCTACTCTTGTGGGGAGGACCAAGGTGAAGCCAGGCAAAGGAGATGTGGCGAAGCCTACAGCTCTTCTCTAGGCTGAGAAATGCTGCGGTCCCTTTACCCAGATCAAGGTGGCCAAAGAGGCTTTTCACCTGCTGTCAGCCTGGACTTACTTTGAAGGAAAAAGGCCACTCGAAGCTCACCCAGCCAGGGGGCTGGTCAGGACCTAGCCATCTCCATCTCCTTCCAACAGAGTAATAGCCAACAAGCAACAAACAGTGAGTGCACTACAAGGGGATGATTACACCCCCTGACCCGGGTGCACTGCTGCTATTAACACAACCAAACATGGCACTTACCTTGTTAACCAGTCTCTCTAGGGACTCCTACTGAAATTATGGATTACAAGGAGAAATTTTTGTAAAGGACACTAAACCTAGATCCTGCAAAGTTTAGCGTCAGAAGGAGAAGAGGGAGGAATGACTGTCTAAGGAGCCTGATTCTATCCCTAATCTTTGGCTTCTCTCACTGCAGTTACTGTGCTGGGTCGGAGGGGTTAGTCATGGCTGGAGTCTGGACATCACTCCTTCCCTGTCTGCCGGTTTCCTCTTGGCTCTGCTAAGCTCAGGTGGTTTTGCCAGTATGGGAGCTGACTTCAACAGAGCTCCTTTGTCCCCGGAGCTCACAGGCTATACCGCAATTCACTGTCAGAGATCTGCATACCCAAAGGATCTGACGCAAGCCTCACCGTCAACAGTCTCCGCATTGGCAAGTCATTCCACCTGCCCTGCGAGGACAGGGACACCCCTCTGCTTCGTCCAGCGGGACAGCCTCGCGGATGGGTAGGAGTAAGTACAAGTTCTACCACGCCCCCCTCCCCAGCTCCCGGGTTCCTGGGGGACCCGGCAATTGGTTGAGGCTCAGGCTGCGGAGCTTCTGGCCACCAGGTGGCGCCCGCGGCTGCCAGCGCGCCGCTCCAGGGCGGGCGAGCCACTGGCATTCATAGGAGCGGAGGACCCCAGGGAACTGGCCCCCTGAGCCAAGATGCCTAACCCACCTCCCTCCCGGGCTCAGTCACACCAGCCCCGGTCTGGGACCAACGCGGACAGGCAGCTTTGGCAGGATTGCTGCAGTATTGTTTAAAAATGTTCCCACCCCACCCACCAGTCTCAAATCAATGTAAAAATAAAAAATAAACTGTGATAAAGGAAGTTGTTGGTGACAACGCAACAGCGCAGAAGAGCACGGATGAAGGCAGCCGCTCAAGGGGCTGTTTCAGGAGAACCGTGGATTCCGGAGCCTTAGCATCCTGCTTAGCGACACGCGCACTTTATTCAACCTCTACCACTCCGTTGCCTCGTCAGCAAACAGGTTAATTAATTTACGTAGAATTTGCCTCATAGGGTTATTGATAGGGGGATTGAACAAACTGATACACTATCGGTATGTATTTACTATATGTACACACTAAATTACGTACACATATAAAATATACATTATATAATTATGTATAGTAAGTATAGGATTAATATATATACATGATATATATAAAACTATGTGTAATATTATACATATGCCTTGCACCTAGTGAGCACCATTAATATTAGCCACATTTTCTATTTCAGTAAGCAATTTCCATGAATTATTAATTTTTTAAAACTCCCTTTCATTGACATAAGAGAAAGACACACCTTTTGGGTTTTGTTGTTGTTGTTGTTGTTCTTATTGCTGTTGTGTTAACTTTTTATAAGGAAAATTTCAAATGTTTACAACAGTAGAGAAAATAGTACCATGAGCCCGGGGAGTCTCATCGCGTGAGTTTCACCCCATAGCCAGCTCCGTGTCATCTAACCCACACAAATCCGCCAGCAGCAGATGGGGCCCCTATACTTATTAGAGGTGTGCACCCCTTCGCCGACTGCGGAGCTCCGATGGGTTGTTTCTCTTGCTGTCCCCACCAGCCCAGAATGTGGCTGCCTTTCTAGAAGTGTCTCTAGCGTGAGCATTTCTTCCTTCTACCTGGTCCCACTGACGCTGCTGTGGAGGACACACTGCGTGGCGTCCTGCGTCGTTCCTTCTTTGCCCCCTGCAGCTGGGACAATTGCGCTGCTTGGGAGGGGCTGGGACAACCCCCACAGCGGTCGGTGTGCCCCAGACGAGCTGGATCGAGCGTCCCAGCCTCTCCGCATCTGTCTGCGCCCTCCCACGCCGTCGTCTGGCACACCCCATCGGGTCTAGCTCCCCAAAGTGCCCACTCCCCTTGGGCGGCTTCCCTTTCAGGACCCTGCAGGGGCTGTCCATGGCCGGCTGGCAAGGAAAGAGATGGCACGGTTGGTGAACACCCACGACCCTATGTGCCAGGGAGTGCTGGGTGACTGCCGTGCCCTATTCCAGCCTCTGAGGGAAGTGATTGCTATTCTCTTCCTTCTTTAGATGCGGGTCTGCAGCTCTCAGAGGTTAAGACCTTGGCTTCCAGCCATAGCCCTCCTAAGGCCTAGAGCTAAAGCAGGAGGACGTGGGGAATCTGGCGAAGCATGTGCTGTCTTGCTGCTTGGGACCAGCACAGACTGGCGCCCCCCAGGGTGATGCTCAGGCCCCACCCAAAACAGGGCAGGGTTGGCTGGGAAACCACCACCCGGTAAGTTTTTGTGGGGGCAGGGGGAAGGGGATACTGCCAAGTGAAATAGAATCATTATAAAATCCAATGTGTATCCACAGGCTGGTGCGGCCTAAGGAAACAAAAATTAGACTTTGCTGTTTGTTTCTTTTACACAAGCACTTAATTATAATACACCGTCATGATAATAATTATACAAACTGAATCACAGAAAGTTTTTAAAATCCTCTCCTCTCTCCTGTCCAACCCCACCCTCTTGAAGTAACTGGTAATAGGCTGTCAGTGTGTATCACTTCTGCACTTGCTACATAGATTTACCTATTTCGAGTTTTATTTTTCCTTTCCTTTTTTTTTTCTTTTACATAAACATGATCATGCTCTTCATATTATTCTACTACCTGCTTATTACTTTCACTTAACAAAATGTCTGCTGCACCTTCCCCAGTTGATGCCCATAAATGGGTTCATTCCATTTGATGGTGCCATAGACTGGATGCACCATGATTTACCAGACCTGTCCGTTGCCTGTCATGGCTATTGCTTATATCCTACCAGCTTTGTTTGCTACTTGTTTCATTCAGGCTAGCCTTGTTCTAGCTGTCCTCTCCGAAGTAACAAAGAGCACTCTTAAATGCAAATTTCCTTCCTAGAACCCAGCACATCACTGCCTACACACGTCACACGTTTGACATGACATGAATATTCTTTTAATTTTGGAAATGCTCATAATGTCTTATTCTCATTTGCTAAAAAGAAGACAGTTCTTGGGATGAGACGCTCATATTTGGCACGTCTCTGCTGAGCAGAAGATCATTTTTCATTTCTTAATCCCATATGGTCCAATTTTTCCCCCCCATATGTCAATTTCCCTCCCTTTTCCCAATGGAAATGCCCTTGTGTCACTACAGGGATCATTTCACGTCTACCTCTGAACCATAAAATTAATCATGTTTCAGAGTGAGACTGCCTAACCCAGCACCTTTGCTTTCGTTTATGTGTTGATTTTGTTCTTGCCTTTTGGGGCCTTTAATTGAAGAGTGGTAGGGGGAGTTTAGACTTTAAGACTACCCAGAATTTTAACTTTCTATTTAAAATAAATTCCCTATTGAGCATAGTGTTGGCGTGCTTCACATTTCAGAAACTGAAGGTGGTCGGGTAAAGAGTTGGTGGGTCTTTCCCTGTATGGAATCCCAGGCACCTTCTGGAATCTGTTTTTAACAAGGGCTCTTCCTCCTCCATCCCCTCTGCCTCCTTTCCCTTATCCCTTCTCCCTCTCCCTCCCTTTTCTTCTCCTCTTTTGTTTTCAATAGCAAGGGTGCTGTCTGAATAGTGAAAAATAGTTTAGATATTTGTAATTAGAGCAGCAGAGGCAAGAGTCATGTGTAGTGCCATCAGCTGTGACCGTTCAGGTTGCTTAGAAGGATTAATGACTTGGCTGAAGCCACATGGCCACTTTGCAAAGCTGGGTGCAGTCCACGGCAGGGCTCTGTCGGGTAGGACCCTCCAGACATGTGGGGCACAGCATTGGCAGTGGTATTTTTATTTGAGGAAAATTTATAAGTAGATTGCTAATTTTTCTCCAAGACTTAAAAGTGGGTAATGACTAGTGCTGCTTACTACCCACCCCTCTGAGCAAGGAACCCTTTCACCAGACCCCAAGTCTATGGCCTGTTCTCCCCGGGGAGGCTTCTCTGGCTCAGGCTTGCTTGTTATTTCCTCTGCATCCAGCAGCCCGTCGGGTGGTGAGCGCTCCTCTTCCCTTTCATCCCCCCCAGAGGCTTGGGGCCCAGTACGCCCTGGCCTGGAGCTGAGGCCGCTCACTGTCGGTTATACAAGGCGATGTCCACCAGCCGTGGACAGAGAGGAAACCCTTGTCAGGAGTGAATCCACTTTTAAGGGGCCTGAAGTATTTTTGCTGTTTATATAACAATATACGAACACAGCACTAGGTCTCCTCCCGGTGCCTGAGAAAAGACCAGGCCTGGGCAAGTGAGGGTTACTGAAGCTTAGTTTCCTTCAGTTTCAGGGTGAACTTTCCCCTCAGCCTTAAATGGAGCAAAGTAGGGCATGTGCGGGATGTCTTGCTAGTCCCTCACCTGTATTCGGATGGAGCTGCTCACACCCTTCCAGTGTCTGAGACACACAATCACCGGGACCCCAGAGTTTTGGGACAGTTCCTATTTCAAACATTTCATTAGACCATGTGTCAAATGATGCATCTCAACTCTTCCAAAAATGCATATAGGTGATGATGTTACAGAATGGAAGTACAAAAAGACAGAGAAAACAAAGCAGAAAATGAATCAATAAAAACCAAACACACCCCCACCACAAATGAAGACAAAAAAGGACAGAACTAGCCATGGTTTCCTATGGATGTTTTCTTTCCCGTCTCAGAACGGAGAAGAAGGAACCCGAGAAGGACGGTAACAGCGCACAGCCCATGCAGAGCGCAGACATTTCCACCTGCTAAGAAAAGAGCTGGAATCTTTTATTTTTTAAACATTTATTTTATTGTTGCGTTACGTTCATCCCGCTTTTCCCCCTAGCAGCAGTAATCTTTAAGAAATGATCTTTCCTGATTGGGCAGTAATAATTATGCCGGCAAGAAAATCTTCCCTCCTCTAGTCAAGGACTAATATGAATGAACCATGAACACGAACAGGGTGGGGGTTGGATGTGGGAGAAGGAGAGGTGGGCGGGATGGGGGAGAGCAATGGGGAAAAACAGGGGGACAGATTGTGATACAGCAACAATAAATCAATTTAAATAAATAAATTCTTACATCCATAATAACATAAAGTTATAAAAGAAAAGAAAAAGAAATAAAATGTAGTCGGAAAGGCCAAGCTGAGCTCAAAAGACAGGAGAGTCTCCTGGTCCCTGTCCTCACTGTATGGTAACCAGACCTGAGATTTCAGAGTGAAAAATCGAAACAGCTGGACTGCGTAGATCTGCCGAGGGCAAAGGCTCAGGCGGCTACACCATGGACCTCTGAGGCAGCTGTCAGAGGACAGATGTGCAGTGAGAACCACCCCAGGCCTTTATGAGTCACCTGTGAAGGTCAGGGAAGAGGTGTTCATTTTGCTTTCCAGGAGACACCCTATGTCTGAAAGGCAGGTGACACAACCTGGCACTCCCAGAGGGTAGCGCGGTGCATCCACTGCCTGTTTAGTGACAGAAATAGTGATCATAGTAACAGTTGTAACTACTCTTTACTGAGACGTATACATGCTTGAAATGTTTCCTCATTTAACCCCCGTAACAACTCTATCAACATTCCTAATTTACCTCCAGGAAAACAGACTTAGGAATGTCTTAACACATACCCAATGTCAGACAGCTCATAGGTTTGAAACCTGGTACTGAAACCAGGTCTATCAGATGGCACAGGCCATTCATTCAATCACTGTGCTTTCCTGTCTCCTTCATGGACAACAGAGAGACTGCTGAGCAACTAACTCAAGAAAAACAAAAAGCAAAATTCAGTCGAACGTTCCCAAGATTAGCCAACCTCTGCTTAGCGGTGGTGTCCACAGAAACTGCTCCAGGCCAAGCTCCGTTCCTTCCCCAGCCCCAGCATCAGAATCACCTGGTCACTTACCGAAGAGGCCAATCCTGGGGCTCCTCCCACAGCTACTGAGTCAGAATCCCTAGGGTTAGGGCCTAGGAACCCTCTTTTACACGTTCCGAGCCCCACACCCCCAGGCAATTCTGCTGCACACTCGAGCTGGAGACCAGCTGCCTATAGGATGACCATTCCTCCCGAGTCACCAGGAAGACCTGGTTTATACCTGTTGTCCTGGCATAAATAGCATTGGTGCCTCCTTTATTCTCTTGTTAAGTGTTTTACAACTTGCATGTATATAGTTTTGGGGGTTTTGTTTTTGTTTTTGTTTTTTGTTTTGTTTTGTTGTTATCAAAATCAGGTCATACTGTATGTGCTATTTTAAAACCTGCGTCTTTTACTTCACAATTTCTACTTTTCTGGTACCTGTCTAAATTCAGGTTTTCTATACATCTGGTTTAATCACTCCACACATTGCATTATAATAGTTTTCTCTTCTAAACTAGTAACAATTTCTCCCCCCCACCCTCTCTCGTAAGACTGACTTATTAAGGTCTGATGGAGTCAGGTTTGGCTACACACCATAGGCCATGCTCTTGACCTCATTTCTGTATCACATCAGGAATCAACATAACCTTTGATCGACCTACCATTAGTGAAGCTAAAATCAACACTTACTGAGGGTAATGATTCTGATCCCATCATGGGACAGTTACATGTTTCCCCTTGCAACTAGGGACTAATCTCTGTATAATGTGGCTCTGCATGAACTGATTCCCATCCATCACACACCTAATGCTTATAAGGCCATTGATGATTGTTGCCTGACTTAAGGGTATTTCAGGATGTTGATTTGCTAATTCTATCATTACTACTACATCAGTTGCAGATATTTGGTAAAAAAAATTTTTTTTCCTCATCATATGGGGCTTTTTTCTCAACATTAAAAAGCGGGGGGGCGGGGGGGCGGGCTGGCTGTTGGCACAGTGGATAAGGTGCCGACTGGGGAACCCAAAGGTCACTGGTCCTATTCCCAGTCAGGGCACATAACCAGGTTGCAAGCCAGGTCTCCAGCCAGCTCCGTAGCTGGAGGCAGGTGAAAGGCAACCATACATTGATGTCTCTCTCTCATCTGTTCTCCATCTCTGCCTCTCTCTCTCTTCCCCTCTCTCTAAAGATAATTTAAAAAACAAAGCAAAAACAAAACGATACTGTCATTACTGTCAAGTGTGGCCACACTGCACAGGCATGATCAGCCACCAGAAATATCCCACTGAACACAATAGCTGTGGGGTTGACCTCAACTGACTGCAGTGTTCACGTCTGACTCCCAAGCCATGGCCCTTCGGTGCACTTGTTTAATCAGGCAGTTCTTGACGAGCACTTAGTTCATGATAGAATACACTCTGCCTCTCGGAGGAGAGCTTTCATTAGGCAGAGGCAGAGCTGTCCTAGTTCATGGGTTCTCATCTGACAGGGGCACTATACCAAGTTGTGGAACAATGATCCTTTGTTCTGATTTTGACACACCATGTAGCGCTTTAAAAAGGGTATTCCAGATGGAACATGCATGACACACTGTGGCATGTTCATCAATCTCTTTCATCTCACATGCTTCTCTGACATTGTGATTTTGACACTCATGCCAGTGAAAGGTGGCATGTTCCCTTCCAGGGTCTATGTTCCCTTCCCTGGAACCTGGGGAGGCTTGTGGCATGGCAGAAGTGACGTATATATGGAGATGTCACCGTGTGTTTACTCAGTCACTTGTTGATGGATGTTTGGTTGTTTCCAATTTGGGGATATTACAAATAAAGCTGCTGTGAACATTTGTGTACAAGCCCAGGAGTGAAGGGCTCAATCAGATGGCAGGGGTGTGTGATTCGACACTTAGGAAAATGTCAAATTATTTTTGCCAAGTTTAGTACCATTTTACATTCCCACCAGAAGTATATGAGTTTTGGTTCCTCTGCATCTTCACCAACAGTTACGACGGTCAGTCTTCTTGATTTTAACCATTCTAATAGGTGTGGAGGGATAATTTCCATTTCCCCAATGACTAATGTTAGGTATCTTTCATGTACTTATTGATCACTCATAAAACTCCTTTGGTGAATTCTCTCTCTTTTTTTTTTGCCAAGTTTTAATAGGGCTTTTTTCTCATTAAGGTTTGAAAATTTATATATACATATATATATTTTTATTTTATTCATTATTTTTTTAGACAGGACAGGGAGGAGGAAGAAAGGAAGAGAAACATCAATGCATGGTTGCCCCCCACCTGCCTCCAGCCATGGACCTGGCGGGAGACCCAGCCTGCAACCTGGTTATGTGCCCTGGCTAGGAATTGAACCAGCGACCTTTGGGTTTGCAGGCCAGTGCCTATCCACTGAGCACCAGCCAGGGCTCAGTTTATGTATAAGATACACACATTGCAAATATTTTCTCCTAGGCTATGGCTAGTTTTTTCACTCTCTAAGTGCAGTTTTAAATTTTGATAGAAGCCCGATTTGTGATTTTGTTCTTTTACAGATCATGCTTTTGGTATCATGACTAAAACACCTTTACCTAAACCAAGGTGACAAAGATTTCTCTCCTATATTTTTGTTAAAATTCATAGTTTTTTCTTTGTAAAGATTTTATCCCTTAGTTCCAGAGAAAAGGGCTGAGAGGGAGAGAGACATCAATGTGTGGTTGCCCTTCACCTGCCTCCAGCTACAGACCTGGCTAGAGACCTGGCTTGTTACCTGGTTATGTGCCCTGACTGGGAATTGAACCAGCGGCCTTTGGGTTTGCAGGCTGGCACTTTATCCACTGAGCCACTAACCAGGACTAGATTCATAGGGTTTTTGTTTTGTTTTGTTTTAGCTCTTACATTTAGGTCTATGACCCATCTTGAATTAATTTTTGCATATGGTATAGGATGTGAAGTTTTTTTTCTTATGTACATCCAATTGTTTCAGCAACATTTGCTGAAAAGGCTATCCTTTCACCACTGAATCCTTTATCTTTGTAATAAATTAGTCACCAATGTGTGTGTGAATCTATATCACCAACCATTGTCTTGCTATAGCTGTAGAATAATTTTTCAAGCCAAGTAGTGTTAGTCCTCCAATTCTGTTTTTTCAAAGTTGCCTTGGCTATTCTGGGCCCTTCACATTCCATATGACTTTTTAGAGTCAGGACATAAATTTCAATCTAAAATAATTGCCTGCTGGGTCTTTGATAGGGATCATATTAAATCTACAGATCACTTTGGGGAGAACCGACATTTTAACTGTACTGCGTTTTCTGACCCATGCACAAGAAACACCCTTCAATTTATTTAGGTCTTCTTTCATCTCAGCAACATTTTGCATTTTCAGTATACAGGTCTTGCACATCTTTTGTCAGGTTTATTCCCAAAATAGTTCATGTTTTTATGCTATTTTAACGGTATGTTACATTTTTTTTCAGTTCCTATTTGTTGTACTTTAAATTTTTGAGTTTTTTTTTTTTTCTTAATTCTTCATGGTTCTGTCCTTTTTGCTCAAAAACATTCCATCCTTTTACTCATGCTAAATTTTCTCATCTAAGAATGTAAAAGTTTCTTCTGCTCCCTGAATGGTTTTGCTGTATGTGGGTCTTTCATCTTTTGTAGCATTCCGCTTGTTTTCAAGAGGGAGACACTGAACAGCTGATCGGCTGCTCTGCAATGCAAGGGCAAGGGTGGTTTGCTGGTAACCATCTCTGCAGGGTGACTGACCATTTCACAAAAAATCCCTTTATTGTCAGAATCTGTAGTAGTTTTGCCTTGAGCTAAACATATTCCCCAAAGAAGAATCATCATCCCATTTTTGCCCAGAGAGCCCAGTTCAAAGAAGGAAGCAGGGCTTGGATAAGGACCAAGGGTGAGAGGAGTCTTCCTCTCCGAATGTATTCAACTTTCATTTTTAGACTTGTACCTCAACACTCCTTCTCCCTGACCCAGAATTATGTATTTAGCAGGCTGCCTAACATGCATAAACGCTCAATGCATGTTAGCTATTAAATGAGGAACCTTCTCTTACCTCAGCTAAATTCCAAGTGTCCCAGCCTGTCAAGATAGTTTTTAATCTTGATCCTATGGATTTAATATTAGGTAACTTCCTTTTAGATTTGCCTGACCTTCCCCTTGATAAGCATGCTTGTGCCTTCATCTGTCACAATGCTAGGCAACGCCTAGCTGTGGCTTCGGTACACTCATCTATGAAAACAATTCCATGTGGGAGACCCTAATTCTGTGGGTGAAGTGCTGAGTGAAAGGGGAAAAAATACAAAGGTTGTTCCTGCCGCTAAGGAGTTCACGTCTAATGGACTTATTCACAGATTAGACAAAAATGTGTCACTGTACGGGTGCCCAAGCCCATGCTGTGACAACTTAGTTACTACGTGGATGAGCTCAAGGAGATGTGAACATCTATTTTATTGATTAATTGAAGCTCAGGCTATTTTAAGGATTTGCTCAGGCTCATATGATAAAGGACAGCGCAAGGCCATGAACCCAGGATTTCTTGACTCCAAATCCCACACGCCTCCCCCATCAAAACTTTTTTTCTGAGTACAGAAACCAAACAGAGGAAGAGCTGCCTTCGCATGGCAGTAGGCACACTGCTGGCCTACAGCTCCGCTTGCTACATCTCCGAACCCGAAAAGGCCCAGAAAGGGGACAACTAAATGGTGGAAGAAACCATGGGCCTTTAATGAGAAGAGCTACTTCATTAGAATAAACTAAGAAAAGCACGGAACTCTTCCTCCTAGAAATGTTACAGCTCAGGGGGAAAAATGAAACCAACTTTCATCAATCCTGACGGGCAGAACTAAGATTGACAGGTCCTGTCTGCTATAATCTAGTTGGCACCTTTCACGTGCCTGTTAAAATACTTCTTCACAGAGCAGAAATATATCAAACCCTACACTTCTATAAAGTAGCGCTAGCCAGGAAAGGCAGGCAGGCAGTCTTCATTAGCAGTGAGTTCCTGGAAAATGTTCTACATTGATCATTAGGAATTGTGTTTTCCCATGTTTCCCACTTTCCAGCAGTATGTGAAGGGTCTTGACCAAAGAATTGTCAAATCACAGATAAAGCCAACATACTGTTAAAATCCAGTATGACCTCAAAACCCCTATTTGTGTATATATATAAAGGGGAAAGGTCTATGTATAGTGATTTCTTGGTTGCAAGAGATCTCCATTTACTATAAGACATACATGCAAATATAATTTGTATACATCCAATACTAGAAAATTCTATTAACTTCTCTTAAATTTAACTTTGCCTGCCTTTAGAACTTAACAAGGCTTTTACTGGTCATTGAAAAAAAAAAGAAAAAGAAAAAAAGCTGCCCAGATAGGTTGCTGGGTTTTTTATTACCTGAGCTCTACTTATCTATAAAAGCCATTTGTATTGTTGAAAATTTCTCCAAGGACCAGCTGGCCATGGATTTGAAAGGACTGGGGTGAGGCAGCCTCCATTTCGTTCCCAAATGTCAATCTCTCTTGGAATTCTGTATTGAGTAGAAACGAAGGTACTTTTATACATATTTCACTGTGAGATAAGTAGGTCAGGTATTATCTTTCTCATTTTATACAAAAGGAATCGAAAGTTAAAAGCTCCCTTAAATAACTCAAAGTCACACACAGCTTATTAGCTAGTGCAGCTGAGACCAGCCAGGCTCTGCAAGTCCTAGTATTCTACTCCACCATGCTACCTCAAAGTTAATTGGCCTGTTCTTGACTCATCCAGAAAGTCCAGAACATGAGTTCTAGTTCTGTTTGTCCCCCTTGATTCCCAATATTATTTCTGGGATATGTGTAAATTGTGCCTTAATTGAAAAATACCACTCTTTCCTACAATACATATCTAATCGCCTGTCAGCCAACACAGATATTTCTCCCAACAATCCTTAGGAACTGGCAAGATGTATCCGTGATTGATGCAGAATTTTTTGGTTGACGTAGCACGACTATAGTCCAGGTCCTCCCAGTAAAGTCTCCCATGTACTGGAGAGGTTGGTAAAATTTCTATCATCACTTCTCTCACCAACGTATAGCCAAAAGCACGAGATTTTCTTGGGACTACACATGTCTGGATTTTCTCAGAGCCACATAACTTTGAGGGTAGGGGAGAAATCAAAGTTCTAACTACTGTGCTGCTTTTTCCCCCAAGTCTTGGAGTCAGGATCTGGCATACCTCAAATATTTCTTCAAGCTCAGAAAAGCTTATCTTTTAAGTTTTCAAGATACCCAAACTCAATCCCTAAATATGCCAACATTATCATTCCTCTCATCATAGCAACCCAACCCATATCTGGTCCCTCCACCCACCTTGCCCAGAATCTGCACAGCAGAAGGTGGCTGGTCTTGGGAATCCCATGGAATTGGACCGGTTGCTTCTCTGCTCTTTTCCCCTAAACTGGGGTAAAACGTTTTTCCCTTAATCAAGGTTACCTCTCTGACCTATACACCAGCTTTAAGGATTCTCACATGAGCATTCACGGTGCAAGAAACTGGTGCGTAGCCTGATCCTTTCCTTTATTCACCACCACTCTAGTTTTAGAATATTCTTACCACCCCAGAAGAAAACCCTGTACGCATGAGCAGTCACTGCCCATTCTCCCAATTCCCAATCCCTGGCAACCACTATTTTACTTTTTGTCTTTAAGACTCACCAGAGCAATGAACACCTTGTTGACTGGCCACGGAAAAAACTTCTGTCATGCCCAAATGTTGACATAATGAGTTCAGGCCTGCACTTGCATTAGCTTTTGTTACAAAATTGCCGGCCAACAATGGGTTAACAGTTGGGCTAATACAGCTAACACTTCCAGTCACCAAGGAGGACCAATCAACTCAATAAAGCACAAGGTTGGTTTGTTTAATAACTGAGTATTAACACCTTGATTCTAAGCCAAATTTAACTTTAGGTCAGAATTTCCCTATTGGTTTCCCTTGTTTAACTTGAACATATCACAGTATCTGGGTCTCTCATCATTAATTGGTGAAACCGAATTATTGTACCTGCTTTCCCTCCACATAGTGCTAATTACTCCCTGACCTCATCCCCCACCCCCCCACACTTTACAGAATTCATAAAAGCCACAACCAATTCAGGTTATACCACTCACAGATTAGGGATTCACTAACCAATCTTCAGTTCCTGTTAAGAAACAAGGCTTTGTCTTTCTAGAAAGATGCCTTTGTCACTCCTCTGCTGTTTCCTTCTTAAGGTCAAATTAAACTCTGGACTTACTAAAGCTGTCTACTTGAACTTTTCACATCTGGCCCATTTCATGGACTTGGTAGACATTGGAAAATAAGTTAAATATCCAAGAAGCCAAATGGCTCGAAGTGACACTTCTGAAATGTTTTGTGTAGAAATGAAGATTCTGGTTCAAACTGTCATTTTTCTTTTGCATTTCTGAATTATAACAAAAACCACCTTATTACCTACTTTATATTTATGCTTTGTGTCATCATTAAATGACTAGGCTAAACTTTACATGGAAATTAGTAATACCCTTTCCTTTTGACATTAGAAACACATACACACAGTATAATTAAGTCAAAATCTGCCAATGGTTTAGGATATTAGTATATTTTTTAAAGTTTATTTATTATTTTTAGAGACAGGGTAAGGGAGAGAAGCAGAGAGGGAGAGAGACATCAATATATGGTTGCCTTTTCACCTGCCTCCAGCTACGGATCTGGCTGGAAACCTGGCTTGCAACCTGGTTTTGTGCCGTGGCTGGGAATTGAACCAGTGACCTTTGGGTTTGCAGGCCAGCACCTTATCCACTGTGTCACCAGCCATGTTAGGATATCAGTATTTTCTAAAAGCTCCCTGTGTGATTCTAGTTTCTTCTAATGGAATCATCCCCACCCACCCATCCTAAAATTCTGTTTTCTAACTGTTGAGAATCACTGTTAAAATGTACCTGAGCAACACAGCCATTATTAACCATGTCTTTATCTTCCCCTACTGTCCTAAGAAAAGGTCTTTCAAATAAAACCCATCCCCAAAAATCATCTTAATAATCTAAGTGTCACAGTCGTAAACTGTAATCAAGATTCAAGCCTCCAAAACACTTTAAAATTATAGTAACAATCATAATCTTTCAAGTCATTTACCAGCTTATTTTCCAGGCTTTCAGTAAACCCTTACTCCTCCCCAGAAAGGGGTAATATCGCTCTTAATTTCTTTTGGGATTTACTTTTGGGGAGAAAAAAACAAAACCAGAAATGATAACCAAATTATCACATCAACTCAAAGCAAACGTTTCAAGGTTATCTAGCAGATTTAGCTCTGTGTGATTACTGTCACACAAAAGAGTGACATACACTTCCAAATCAGGAACTGCTACTAATTCAATGCTTCTACTTACTTTCATTAACAGTTCTATATGATTCACTTAAAAGGATTTGTTATATAATAGAATTTGAGTACGTAAACGTTTTCTGCTCTTGAAGAAAACCTACAGAGAATATTTTCAGTATAGAGAATGGTCCAGAAATATTTCACTGGTTTATAAACTTTAGAGTAGCACTTAGGAGAAAGGAAGATGGATCACAGGCCTATGACTGGCAAAAAGATAAGTATTTCAGGCTTAAAAAAATAGGGAGGGCCTCTTGTCAAACAACTAACTCTTAATGCTCTTTCATTTGATTGTTGTTTGTATAATTAGGACAGCTACTTAAAAATAAGATTTAGGCAACTGTAGATTTTTAAAAATGATTTTATTTATTTACTTTTAGAGAGAGAGGAGGGGAGGGAGAAAGAGAGGAAGAGAAACATCAGTGTGTGGTTGCCTCTTACATGCCTCCAACTCGGGACTTGGCCTGCCACCCAGGCATGTGCCCTGACTGGGAATCAAACCAGCAACTGCCTCTCTGGTTCACAGGTCGGCACTCAGTACACTGAGCCACAACAGACAGGGGACAACTGTACTTTATAAAAAAAAATATATATATAGTTACGGTATGTAACTGAAAAGGGAACTCTTAAGACAAAGGTCTATGGAGCATGAAACGAGGCTCTGCTCAGGGTGCTCTCCGTACACTGTCTCAGTTGGGGTGAATCATTTTAATCTCTGCCTGCTAAATTCCCCTCAAACAGCACAACGGTGGTAGCAGTCACAGGCTCACCTCGCACAAGATCACCCCTCTTTGGGACAGCCTCTTCCTCCTCTCCCATTCCTCAACAAACCTAGGTATACCTGCTCAATCCCCACCCAAATTACCTTGTTGAAAGCAATGGTCCCCAAACCAGATAACCTGACACCCTTTTATTATGCTGAAATAAAATTCCTAGATAGGTATAATACCAACCTACTTACACACACACTAAAAAACAAAAACAAAAACAAACAAAAAAAAACCAAAAACAAAAAACCCTAATATAAAGGAGAAATAAAATATCATAATATGCATATTGTGATACATAAATACTCGGGAATGGCTATAATATTTGACATAATTAAATGAATGTGACTGTTGCAAACAAAAACTGACCCTGACGTGTTGTAACGTTAATTCAAACACACTGGTGATGTCATTTTCCAAAATGGTGAACAACGTTTGGAAATACGCTTAACAAAACACTCATCTTTACTTGATTTACATGGTAGCTGCATTCCTATAAAATTCAGTGTACTGTACACAAAAATACTTTGTGTTTATATACACAAAACAGTTACATTCTAGGATATGACAGTAACTGATGGGACACTGGAGAGCCATAGAAGACACAGGACAATTCTTCCTGGACCCTGCGCACCAAGTATTTGCAGGATCCATCAAACTGTGAAGAAAACAACCCTACAAACCGTTCCCCAAGGGGGCAGCACCACACTGAGAGTCAGGCTCCCTCACCCCTTGACCAGTCTACAAAATGGAGTATGGAGTGGCAACAGTACCCACCATTTCTAACTTCCTCATTCATAAAGTAAAACTGAGCATTTCAAGTGCTCCCTCAGTTAAACAGCTTCATACTGAAGAAGGTTTCACTAGTAAAAAGTCCACTGTATTTGCTCAAAGCATGTTAAAACGGAGATGACTAGGAAGGTGATTAGTTGAACTAAAATATATCAGATTTTAATTAACACTTGAACCATTTGGTGGAAATGCTAGGTTTCAAGAAAAAACAACAATGACCTTTAAAAGGTGGTTTACATTCTAAAACTGTCTTGCTAATTTATTATCAAATATTTATTTGGATTTGAATATGGAATGGAATTTCAATGTTTAAAAAAATACCCTCAAAGCTGTTATTTTTTGCCTTGGCTGGTGTGGCTCAGTGGATTGAGCGCCATACCAGCCTGTGAACCAAAGGGTTGACAGTTTGATTCCCAGTCAGGGCACGTGCCCGGGTTGTGGGCCAGGTCCCCAATTGGGAACATGCAAAAAGCTACCACCCAGTGATGTTTCTCTTTCTCTCTTTCTTTCTCCCTTCCCTTCTCTCTAAAATTAAATATAAAGAAAAAAAATTTTTAATACTATTATTTCTTTACATCTATAAAATTTGCTCTTTCGTGCTGCCCTAAAAGCAAAAAGATAGCATAGGAAAACATACTGTTAAGGCTAAAAGTGAGCATTACCAAAGCAAACTGCATTAACAGTGGTAATGCCCAAGTAAACTGTCCAAGAAATTACTGACAGCAACACTATAGGGCTAACACCAGAGGACAGAACATATAAGACAGAGTTCATATCTAAAAGTCCACCTGGCTGGTAGCACAGTGGCTAAAGCGCCGGCCTGCGAACCCAAAGGTCACAGGTTCGATTCCCCAGCCAGGGCACATAATCAGGTTGCAAGCCAAGTCTCCAAGGTCTCCAGTCAGATCTGTAGCTGGAGGCAGGTGAAAGGCAATCATACATTGATGACTCTCTCCCTCTCTGCCTCTTTCCCTTCCCCTCTTTCTAAAAATAATGAAATTAAAAAATAATAAATAAATAAATAAATAAAAGTCCGTACCACTTAGAACAAATCTAAATTACATGGGCCGTGCCACAAGTGTTTCCCTAAAATCTTAGACAAAAAATATTCTTATAACACTAACATCCATATTAACTTTCAGAGGAGGGGAAGAAAAGAGATGGTTATGTATAAACTCACAAGTTATCTTTTAAAATTAAGATTTCAATTTTGCAACAAATGTATTTAGAGTATTGTAAGCAAAGTATAGGGGAGGAAAAACAGCTTTGTTTTCTGTCACGTTAGGTAAATGTAGGTATTAAACTGGCAACGGACGAGGAACACACACAGCTCAGTACCACTCAGTTAACAGTTCATACCCAACTTACCCGTGACATAATTTACTTATTAATAAGTCTCTGATAAAGGGTCTGAGGTGCTTCTAGATCAGCAATTTCCAACTGGTGTGCCGCAAGAGTTTTTAAAACATGCAACGCCTGACTATTTAGTCAGGGGCACTGACCTCCTTAAGACTGTCCAATTTAAAAATGACAAGAGCCAACACAATAGCTGTCTGATATAATGAAACATCATTACATCAGCCGGCTATTTACCTATTTTTTTTTCGTCAGTTCAGCAAAAGATATGTATTTTGGTGTGCCACAAAATTTTAGTAAGTAGTTTGTGCATGCCAGATGAAAAAGCTTGAAAAATGCTGATCTAGACTGAATTTAAATTTTTTTTTAATTTTAATTTATTATTTTTAGAGAGAAGGGAAAGGAGAGAGGCAGAGAGGGAGAGAGACATCAATGTATGGTTGCCTTTCACCTGCCTCCAGCTACATACCTGGATGGAGACCTGGCTTGCAACCTGGTTATGTGCCCTGTTTGGGGAATTGAACCAGCGACCTTTGGGTTCACAGGCCAGCGCCTTATCCTCTGTGCCCAAGTAAACTGTCCAAGAAACCAGCCAGGGCTGAATTTACATTTGTCTCATCTTTAGAGGGCAAAAAAACATTGGTCCACCGTTGTCAAAATTTAAGGGGAGTAAATTTTGGCTGGTAGCACAGTGGATAAAGGCGCCTGCCTGAGAACCCAAAGGTCGCAGGTTCGATTCCCCAGCCAGGGCACATAACCATGTTGCAAACCAGGTCTCCAGTCAGGTCTGTGGCTGGAGGTAGGTGAAACGCAACCATACATTGACGTCTCTCTCCCTCTCTGCCTCTCTCCCTTCCCCTCTTTCTAAAAATAATGAAATAAAATCTTAAAAAAAAAAAAAATTATGGGGAAGTAAAGTGTTGTTGTGTTTAACTTTTACCTAAACTTTCTATTCAATAGCTCTTAAATTTTTTTAAATCCATGTCACTTCTAAAACAAAGCAAACTGCCCTTTTTAATGTTAAAATTTAAAAATAAAGCTTTTTAGAAAAGATCTAAATGAGACTCCCATCTGCAAATTTTTTAAAGTCTCAAGAGCACAAAACTACTATTGCCAACTATAGCCTTCAGTTAATTCTCCCTCTTTTTAAAAGATAAAAATAAAATCACTGTATCCGGTTTCTCTTACAAAATGTAGTGAACTTGATAAGAAGTTGTGCTATAGTCTCTTAACCCTGCATGTCATCCTTACATCTTACTTGCCTATATATGAGATATATTATTTTCCAAATAAAGGAAAAAGAAAAAGCAGATGCACTGGGAGAAAGAATGTTTAATAAATGGTATTGAAACAAATAGCTATCTGTTTGGAATAAAAATAAAATTAGATCCTTATACCTTGCACCATATAGAAAAATACATATATTACTGATGGATTCAAGAGTAAAAAATAAAAATGCAAGTACCTAAAATTCTACATACAATTTTAGGGGGTTCAACGGCCTCCCTAAAGCCCATCCATGAATCTCAGATTATCTGGAACAGAAACTGTTAATCATAATATCTGTTAAAATCTCAATGCCAAATACTAGACATGTTTTCAAGATCAAGCCACATGCAACCAATAATGATGAACACATTAACTCATTGTTGTAACTTTATAAAATCTCCAAACTGGAACTAGAAATAGAGGCATGTCAATACAAATGGACAATGACTTAAAAAAAATACACCAATTTAAATAAGTTTGAGTGCATACTGTACAAGTGTATCCATATGTCTGTTAGTCTTTCAGAAATATAAAATCAGCTAAATCTGTAGTACTTTAAAATTTAGTATGTGTAATGTTATTCTCAAACTTGATTAAAATACTTAATAAATACAAGTTATGTTTATTATGAATAACTGCAACATACTTAAACATCTAAACATATAATAGGAATTCTTTAATATTAAAATGCAATACTTTCACCTGCATTCCTCCCACACACAATGGAAAAATACTTGCAGATAATTAGCATTAAGAATGCAAATATATTTTCACTGTGGAAGAAAAATAATAAGATTAGAAATCATATATCTGAGTAATCTACAAGGAAGCTGTAGATAGTCTACATTATGACATTCTATTTTAAAATGAAAATTCAATATGTAAGTTTACAACAAATTTACTCAAGGCAAAATATCTGTTTATTACAGAACAGGGTCTTAAGTCAAAGTAAGCAAGGCAACATTAGATCAACCATTTTAGATTTTTTAAATGAACTATAGCTTTAAAACTGTAATAAAGGTAAACATAAATTCTAACATGCTCCTCTCTTCTTATAAATGGGATGATGTAGAAAAGCAAAGCTTCAATGTGTAGGGATTGGAACCATCTGTAAACATTAAAAAAAAAAAAGTTAATAGTTCACTTCCTCAATCTTTCAAGATTACCCTGAATTAGCAGGGTACATTATTTTACCTTTATATAGTATCAGAAGCAGGAATATAAAGAAAGAAAACTACGTAAAGTTAAGGGGAAGATTACTTTTGTTCAGATCTACTAGTAGGTAAGTTCCATAAAGACAGGAACTTGGTCTACTGCTACATCCCTACTGTTGTAAACATTATCCAACACACAGAATTAATCATTACAGATAAATAGTATCTGGATTAGGCATATGTCCATGAGCAAAAAGCTCGCTTTGCAGAAAAGATTACCAATGTAATTCCTCAATAAAAACCAATTCAAATATAGCTTGGAAAGTGGGATAAGACTGGAATGCATAAGAAAATATCAATAAGCTGAAAAACATTCTAGGGGATCTAGTATTAAATCTCTGATCAACAGGTATATAAATTCTAATATTATCTTTAATAAATTTAGGTATAACCTATAAAAATACTTCTGTTTTATGCATTTTTCTCTAACTCTTCAGACAAAACAGAGACAATTCTTCATCAATTGATTATACAAAAAAATAATTATCTTTGTTTTTTTTAAATCTTCAATCAAGGACATGCTTACTGATCTTAGAGAAAAGGGAGAGAGGGAGAGAAACATCAATAGCTTGCTATTCAATACATGCCCCAAATGGGGACTGAACCCACAATCTGGGCATGTGTTCTGACCAGGAAATGAACCCATGACCTGTTGGCCCATAAAACGACTCCAACCAAGCGAACCACACAGGCCAGGGCCAATTCTGGTATCTAATGCACCAGAATTTCAGTCTTAAGAGCCATACAGCTCCTTAAGGGAAAAAAATCATTCATTCGTGAATATATATGCACACACACATATATATATATATATGTATGTATATATGTATATATACATACATATATATAAAGGCATATATATAAACAAGTATTCGCAAGACACTGCAGAGAACAAAACAAAAATAACTGCACCTGTCTCGAAGGAGTTTACAATTCCTATGCTACCTTGAATATATCTCAAATGTATATATAATTAGTCTCGTAAAAATTTCTATGAAGAATGAACCCTAACACACACAACTTGAAATTTACTTTTGTGACTCAAGGTGAAAATGGGAAATATTCCTACTTATTTTACTTTATACTTTAAAAACAAGTTCAAACATAGAATACGTAGAGAGGTAGGACAGACCATCGTGTATCTGTCACCTCACTTCAGTAACTGCCGGTATCTGGCCGTCATTTCATCTCCCTTCCCTCCACACACTTCTGTGGGCTAGAGTATTTTAAAGCAAATCCATAAATCCTCCAATGTGTGTTTTTACCCTGAACTACCATTCATTACCACACTTAATAAAAACAATAATAATTCTTCTATTATTTAGAAAAATAAAAGTTTTAATGGCCTTTAGAACTAGGATCAATGTGAATGTAAATGCACAAGACAAAGCTTCAGGAGCTAAATGGCCTGCATAGTCAAAGAGAGGCCTTTACAGAATGGAGAGACTAAACAGTGATGATTTCATTTGGTACAAAGTTTTTTAAAAATATAAAGTCTGGCCACACTGCTGCTACGAGTGTTGGGAAATGGGCGTTTTCATTTGCCACAAGCAGGAATGTAATATGGTACAACCTTTTTAGAGGGCAATCTAGCAACATTTACAGCTTAATGCCCTCCACTGCTGGGAATTTGTCCTGCAGATACAGAAAGTACAACTATAAGGACATACATTAAAGAAATTGAAAAAACAACTAGAAGCAGCTAATGATCATCAGTGGGGAAACGAGTAAGTCAAATAAACTGTGGTGTGTGTCTACTATGATGATCTACTCTGCAGGGCTGGCAGGTGTGGCTCACTGGATTGAGGGCCAACCTGCAGATCAAAAGGTCACCAGTTCGATTCCCAGTCAGGACACGTGCCTGGGTTGCGGAGCCAGGTCCCCAGCTGGAGGGGTGCGGGGGGCAGCCAATCAATGTTTCTTTCATACATAGATGCTTCTTTCCCTTTCTTTCTCTCTCCATTCCCCTCTCTTTAAAAATAAATAAAACATATTTTTTTAAAAGGCAGCTTTGCACATGCTGATATAGAAATAGCTCTAAAATATATTAAGTGAAAAACAGCAAGGCGCAGAATAGTATGTACAGAGAAAGCACTTTGTGTAAGTTTCAAAATGTACATATATTTACACTGGGAGGAGGAATAAAAGAAATGAAAGGTTAGAAGGTATAGAAAGCTTTAAATTTCATTTTATAGCTTCATGCACTGTTTTGAGTTTCTTAGTCATATACATGTACTGCTCTTCCCTAAAAAGACCAACAGGTCTCGTAAGATACTGTAGAAACCAGCTTCCAAGATGGCCCCAATGATCCCTACTACCTGGGAATCACAGCCCTGTCTAGTCCCCAGACACACAGCACCACTGTTGGTCTCTGGGACAACAAGAATACAGCTTGTAAGTGCTATTACATCACTTCCAATATCAGGTTATCAAAGACATTGTGGCAAGGCACTGGCCTGCGAACCCAAAGGTTGCTGGTTCGATTCCCAGCCAGGGCACATAACCAGGTTCAAGCCAGGTCTCCAGCCAGGTCCTTAACTGAAGGCCGGTGAAGGGCAGCCATACATTGATGTTTCTCTCCCTTTTTCTCTCTCTGCAAATAATAAAATCTTAAAAAAAAAAAGGACATTGTGGCTTCTGTTTTGGGCTTTTGCTCATATCCCTCACTCTGAAAGAAGCCGGTTACCAACATGGACAACACGGCTTGTCTGGGCCTGCACACAGCGACATGGGAGCCTGGAAGTGATTTCCTACTTCCCAGTCAGGACTAGCAACGACTGCAGACCCAGGCAACAGTTTCACTGCAACCTCCTGAGAGGTTCTGGGCCCAAATTACCCAGCTAAACTATACACAGAGTCATGACCCACAACAACAGTAAGATTATGTTTGCTGGGTTTTATTTTTTTAAATTCTCACCCAGGAACATTTTTCGCTGCTTTTAGAGAAAGATTAAGGGAGAGAAACATTACTGTGAGAGAGAAACATCAACTGGGTACCTCCCGTACGCCCCTGGACAGGAGAACGTCCAACCTAGATATGTGCCCGGACCTGGGATCAAACCCTCAGCCTTTTGGTTATGCTCCAACCAATTCAGCCGCACCAGCCAGGGCAATGTTTGCTGTTTCTGGATGTTGAATGTTGGGATAAATTGTTACACAGCAACAGGGAACTCCTACAAGGAGTATGTGGGATTTGTATGCCTTTTTTTCTTTGTATTTCCCTGTATCTTTTTTAAAGCTAATAAATGTTATTTTTAAATTACTGTCAATGCTTCTGACGGTATCTCCCATTGAAAAATTATGACACAACTTTACTTACTTGGAACTCTTATCTGGTAGTGATTAAGTGCTGTAAGGGCTTCTACTGCATCTGTTTTGCATTCCCATTCTAACAGCCCAGAAAGCGTTTTGGCAGACGCTAGAACAAAGAATCACAAACCCGGTTGTTACCTACTTGTCATCAACTTAGCCAGGAAATGTAAGAAGAGGGAACGTGCACTTACGTTTTGCATCAAACACTTTGTATTTGATGAATGTAAGAACTTCGTGGTCATTACACAGCTGTTAAAGAAATGGGATACTCCATTAAAATATGGCCAAAATAAGATTGCTGCCTTTTTTAAACAAAACTTTATGGTAGCTTTTAAGTTTTTATCCCTGCATGAATGAATTAATTAAATATCTTTTTAGAGTAATAAGCTACATTAAGAAAATCAATTAAAACCACAGATTTGTAACTGAAATACGTATTTCTCAGAGTTGACGGGATTTACCGGTTAACCAACAGGAATGGAGTTCTAGAAAAATCAACACTTTTCTGAAGCATTTCCTACAGTTAGAGAAAAAGGCAGAGACACATAAAATGTTGTTACGGCTAAGAATTAAAAATGCAGTAACAGAAGTTTCTGAATGCAGGAGCAAGAGGACCTCATTCTAATTCCAACTCTGAAAAAGACTGAGCCAGAAACCAAAAAGACCAATGAAGAACAGAGGCTAGGAGTATAATGCCCAAAGAATAAACGATGTAAATAAAATACCAAACAAACAACAGAGTAGTTAGTAATAGTATCAAAAGCCGATGAAGGGGCAAGACTTTAAAGCGAGGCTAAAACATGACGTGTTTTACAATAGGAAATAGGAACATTTCACACAGCCTGTATCCCGGCACCCACCTTTGTGAAGGTCTCTTCGGTGACACACAGCGGGACGTTGTAGTAATGCAGCACACAAGACGGGGGCTGGATTATGTTCTTAGATGCCTGGCCCGCACTTGTAAAGCGATTATTTTTGCTCATGGCAAAATCCTTGTAGCTACTTGTACCGTCCTCCAGCTCAAAGATCTGACTTGGAACAACTGAATGTTGTTTAGACACACTGAAGATTGCAGAGGAAAAAGGTACAAAACATACCTTGTTATACGGAGCAACATAAAGGCAGTGTCAACATGTTAACATATATACCTGCACCAATCTAAAGAAAAACAGGCATATGTCGCTTCACAGTTTCAATATTTAATATTTTGAAGGTACTTAAATATTTAAATTTAGTTTGAGTTAAATCACTCATATAAATTAATAAATCACATCAATTAGAAAAATCTATTGATTATGCTCTATTAGAAAACTGTAACATAAAATGTGCCCATTGTAACGTGCTGTTTTATAATCACAAAACTAAAAACTAGGCATAGGTAAGCAAAATCTGATCACATAATCCTAATACTTTGTCTAAAATGGTAACATCATACGTGCTAGTTTCAGATGTGCCTTCAGTTACATTAAAGTATTCTGAAGTGGAAACTAATGTCTAATAAAAAGGATAAAGATTTTTAAATATTTTTAAATTTATCACTTAAGATATTTACCAAACATTAAGTCTTTTCCCAAATAATTTGACGTTGTTAAGGTGTGTGACCGCTCTTTCTACAGCATATTCATCACCCATTTCTACCAGTGCTGTACCAGGAATGGTCTTCATAAATTTTACCTGTAAATATAAAAATCCCCAAAAGGTGACTATTTAATTCTTTTTATGGTAACAATTACTGAAAGATAATACGGTTTGGTAGTTATGTTAAATACAGAAGACCACCTGGACTACGAGATTTACTCTGACGTGCTATAATAAGACACTCTTAACTTGTATCAAAATTCAATCAAGTTAAAAAGGAAGGCTAGGCCCTGGCTGGTGGCTCAGTGGATAAAGCACTGGCCTGTGAACCCAAAGGTTGCCGGTTCTATTCCCAGCCAGGGCACATAGCCAGGTTGCAAGCCAGGTCTCCAGCCAGGTCCCTAGCTGGAGGCAGGTGAAAGGTAACCATACACTAACGTTGCTCTCCCTCTCTGCCTCTCTCCCTTTTCATCTCTCTCTCTCAAAAAAAAAAAAAAAAAAAAAAAGAAAGAAACATTTTAAAATAATTAATTAATTTAAAAAAACAGGGCAAGCAGGCTATAATGTTACTGTACAGCATTGAGGAGCACAGGCTAACCCCTGGCTCTGTTATTTATTAACTGTGTAACCTACAGCAATTCACTTCTCTGAACCTCAGACTTCCCTGTAACATGAAGATAATAGCATCTGACAGGAGTCATATTTATTCATTCAAATATTTATTCATTGCCTACTGTTTTTTAAAAAGATTTACTTATTTTTAGAGAGGGAAAGGGAAAGAGAGGGAGAGAAACATTTGTGAGAGAAACCTTGATGGGGTTGCCTCTCCTACACCCCCAGCTGACGACCCAACCTACAACCCAGGCATGTGCCCTGACGGAACTAATCCTGTAACCTTCCAGTTTGCAAACCAGCGCTCAATCCACTGAGCCACATCAGCCAGGGCTAATTACTAATGTTTTGATAAGCAGTGTACTAGGCTCTGGGGATTTAATGCTGAACATAACAGACACCAGGTCTTCTTGAAGTTTATGTCCTAGGACGTCTGTTACAGCGATTTTACAAAATCCTATATAAGAAATAATACAAGGCCCTGGCCAGGTAGTCAGTTGGTTAGAGCATCATCCTGATACACCAAAGTTATGTGTTTTATCCCTGGTCAGGGCACATACAGGAAGCAACCAATAAATGCATGAGTAAGAGGATAACAAAGCAATGTCTCTCTCTCTCCTCCCACCTCTAGAATTAATCACCAAAATAAATAAATAAAATTATTGAAAGAAAAAAAGAATTAATACAAGGTGGCCTTAAGACAACAATGCCCGCAGAAAGGCTTGTGCAAGGCAGGGGCAGTTGAAAAAATAAGTCATACTTGACAAGTTTTCATGATATCTTGGACAGAGGCCATATTATTCTCCTGTATCATTCCAATTTTAATATAAATGCTGTAAAGGTTAGATGGGATAAAGTATGAAAATCATTTGGCATAGTGATTTTCCTCCCATTGGAAAGTACATAAATAGCTATTAAGTACCACAAATGTTCATGGCATCTTGAACATACTTCCTTATCAGCTAACTTCAAAGGATTATTAGAAACGTACTTACATATCAAATGCAACATAGCATTTATATATACCACCACAACTGTCCATTTTAATGGGCTATCCTAGCATTTTTATACTACATCTGTATTGAACAAAACTCAGACGTAGCAGGACTTTTCGGTTTTATTTGACATTAACTATCTTCTTTCAAGCAAAATTTCTTTCCCTTGATTACATCCAATCACATCCTACAAATCTAATCATGAATAAATATATATGTTTAGGATGTAGTTATTGTGCCAGTAAATCTTTAAAAGAAGTTAGGAAAAATTATATATAGATATTTTAAGGATTATGATGGCTTGACTTTAATGTATTATAATATATTTACAATATTTAAAATTTTTTGAGAGGTGGAATGAGAGAAACTAGAATTGTTCAAACAACATACAAGAAAATTTAAGTTTTTTAGACAGAATAATTTGGGTTTCTAAATCATGAGATAATTAGAAAAGGTAAAGCTCTACTAAAGATGTTGGTTAAGCCCTGGCTGGTGGCTCAGTGGATAAGGTACCGGCCTGCGAACCCAAGGTAGCTGGTTCGATTCCCAGCCAGGGCAACATAACCAGGTTGCAAGCCAGGTCTCCAGCCAGGTCTATAGCTGGAGGCAGGTGAAAGGCAACCATACATTGATGTCTCTCTCCCTCTCTGCCTCTCTCCCTTCCCCCTCTCTCTGGAAATAATAAATAAAATTAAAAAAAAAAAGATGTTGGTTAATTTGCTTGATTCTGATAACCCACAAATGTGAATAGCGCAAATAAAAATGTAACACTATGTAAAGGTAAAAATATACATTAAAGCCCATTAGTTATTAAGTGTGAGACTACTAGACCAAACAACCAAGTGGCTGAGATTGTCTGTACGAGAAACATTTTTCCCAATGTTGCAAAATCTGTCCCATGTAGTCTTGGCTAATTATTGAAGTAGATATATCTCTCATGTTAACCCTAGACATAATTTAGATAATTCGTATGTAAGTTTTCTTTTTTTTAAATGTGGTCAAAGAGTTATGTTGAGGAAATTCTTATCTCAGTGGTTTTCCAAGTTGCTTCCTCAACTCAAAGACTTTGGAATTAAATTAAGAACTAAGAGTACTAGGAGACTCACATTTTTAAAAAATTGTCAAAACAGGGAAAGTATCATTACTCTATAATACTGAAACTCAAATCAGCAAGTGTATCAAACAATTTCCCCAGTAAAATTTCAAATGTTTTCAAAATTGTCTAACGTCTGTTGTGTAAGAGGGACTACCCTAAGTATTTGTAAGATTATCAAATCACAACTTTAAAGATCTTCAAACCATGTTTAGTTTAAATGTTTTGCTTCTCTTTGAGGATGCCTCTGGACAGAGAGCTCTGGACACATTCCGCTGAAGCGGGCTGGTTTCAGACACGGCTAGAGCTGTGAGAACACTGTTCCTCAGAAGAGCCAAGAACTTGAGCGTCTGGGAGGCAACTATGGAACTCGCCTCAAAAATTCACAGCCTAAAGCCAGACTCTGAGACATATTTATATATATACCTAGCTCCACAAAAGTAGCTGCTATTTCAAATTCCAGTTTAAAATGTTACATGCTAGAATCTCTTGCCCTGGCTATGTGGCTCAGTGGGCTGGGTGTCATCCCACAAACTGAAAGGTCACTGGTTCGATTCCAGGGCAGGGCACATGCCTGGCCAGGCCCCCAGAAGGGGGTTTGCAAGAGGCAACCAACTGATGTTTCTCTCACACATCTATGTTTCTCTCCTTTCTATTTCTCCTTCCCTTCCCTTTTCTCTAAAAATAAATAAATAAAATCTTCTAAATGTTAGAATCTCTTTGATCTTATAAAAAATAAAAAGCCCTGGCTGGTGGCACAGTGGATAAGGCACCGCCAGCCTGCAAACCCAAGGGTTGCTGGTTCAATTTCCCAACCAGGGCACATAACCAGGTTGCAAGCCAGGTCTCCAGCCTGGTCCGTAGCTGAAGGCAGGTGAGAGGAAACCATACGTTGATGTCTCCCTCCCTCTCTGCCTCTCTCTCCCTTCCCCTCTCTCTAAAAAATAATAAATACAAATTTTTTTTAAAAATTTAAAATTTAAAAAATAAAATAAAATAAAATTTAGGCCTGTAATACTCCAGTAATTGATTAAACTAGTTTAGACTTCTATCTATATTAGTTAAAAAATAAAACTGTTTCTAGGGTTCCTACCTAATGAATTTTTAGCTCAGGTGGGTTACCACTAAAAGAACTTGAGGGCCCTGGCTAGTGTGACTCAGTGGACTGAGCGCTGGCCCACAAGCCAAAGGGTTGCAGACCAGGTCCCCCGCTGAGGGCACACAAGAGACAACTACATGCTGATGTTTCTCTTCCTCTCTTTTTCCTTCCCTTCCCCTCTCAAAAATTAAATTTTAAAAATCCTAGGGGAAAAAAAAAAACCCACTTGAATGTTTATTCAAGAAGAAAACATGTATTTGCCTTTTCAGAGTTTTCTCTATTATCTTAGCAAAAAACTAGTAATATAAAATAAAACTTACTTTTTCAATATTTCCATATAAGCAAAACAGGTTGAAGACTCTTGAACAATTCATTTTTAGCGGATGTAGTCCACTAACCATTACCACTGAGCCAGAGGGATTTCCTCCGTGCATGTAAGAGGAAGAAGCCTGTGGTAACGGGTACGCCACAAGCTCAGGTGTGTCTCGGGAGCCCATTCTGTAACGACTTGGTAAAGGCAATAATGGACCATGTGATCCTGTAAGAATGATCAAAAAAGAAAAAGAAAGAAAACACAACTTTAGCAAATGCATTACATACCACGCAAAAAAATAAAACTTAATATAACTTAGTCTGACGTATGTCCAAAGAAAACGCAAATGTGTGAATGTTCAAATATAACCTGTGGAAAGTAATAAAACCTACATTTATTTGGACTAGATCCAATATACACTGGCCTGCATGCACCTACATCAGGTTTTAAGTTTACATTTTTTTTTTAAATGATAGCTTAACAAAAAAATGGCATACAAGATCAGGCCACAGATAGAGAGGGGGAAATCAGTGTAAACTTTGGGCCATTGTATATACATTATACGTCAAGTTGTTTTAAAAAGTACCTTCTGCCAATGTCTTTGGAGGATAATACAATAACATACATAGTAAAATCTAGAAAACTATTTCTATACAGATATAACAAAAAAAGACTTCAGTTCCACTGAAAAGTTGTCTCCTTTAAATATAACTATAATGTACTTCCACGTTAGTGTTTTGTTCCGATTCTAATTCACGTAACTAAAACCAGAAATTTAGTTAATTATCACACCTATTCAGGTGTCATTCTTCAGCAACCTCCATTTCTTACAACAGCAAGAAGCAGAAGAAAAAGTCTAAGGAACCAAACCTGTTGTCACAAAACACACACAAAAATCTATGTCTATTATAACAACTGAGAATTCTGAAGAATCAACCTGATAACTTTAGAGTAGTTCTAAACAACTTCGTCTGGTTTTCCCAACGACAACAGATTAGAAGTAACAAGAAAAATAAAGCTTCGGTCACTGAAATAGGCGTGAGCAAGTCTGGAGAAACTGTGACACAAGTAGTCAGCAGGGCACATTTACAATTAACAGCAAGAGAGGCATAAGCACTTAGAAGAGACAGCTAAGCTAGAGACAAGTAGCTCAGAAATCTAAACCTACACATCTTAGGTGTTCCCAAATTAGTGATTATAGAAGGATACTCTGGGATACATGCAAAGGTTCTCTTGATGTGCAAGAAACCAATCCAAAATCTTGATCTCGTTTCTGACCAAGTGAAGAGTATATAATGCCACTAACTTTCACTTTTACGTAAAACTAAGGACCACAGTAATGACACTTTACTATTGTCTACTAAGTGAGTTACTAAGAACTATGTTGGTATTACAGCATACTATTAGGGCTGGACTCCAAATTCAGTATTCCGTATTCTAAATATGGCTGCCACTCATAACAACACAGCAATACTACCACTGAGCACATGCAAACAGTATGAATTCCTGCAATTTTATAGGGCAGAGATTTTCAACTGGTATGCCACAAAACAATTTTTAACATGCACTACCTGACTTTCAGAAAGTTTTAAATGTTTATTGATTCTAGAGAGAGAGGGAGAAAAATGTCAATGTATGTAAGAGAGAAACATCAATTGGTTGCCTCCCATACATGCCCTGACCAGGAATTGAACCCCCAATCTTTTGATGTACAGGATGATGCTCCAACTAACACAGCCACACCGGCCAGGTCTCAACACCTGACTCTTCATCAAAAGCCACTTGGGTTGTCATTAAAAAATGACAAGAGTCAACACAACTGCTGTCCAGTGTGAATGAAATTATACCTATTTTGTCAGATTTTTAATAAAAATATATTTTTGGTGTGCTGATGTGCCACGAGATAAAAAACTTTTTAAAAAGAGGTGAAAAATCACTGTTATAGAGGATTTTATAACAGTGTCAATGCATTATCATCAGTCTTGCCCTAAACTGGTCATGGTTTTCAATAGCTCTTCTTGCTGGTAACTGGTAGTTTATCAAAACAATCAATATACATTATGGGAGTTACTTGTTAGTAACTACACATATTTTGGCCTCTAATTGAAACTGTTATACATACGCTGGGGTCATATACCAATCATTCTTACCCCTACTGCAAAGTATATATGCATATTATACTGCACCACTCCCCCCACCATTTGCTTGAATGGTAATGACAACTTACTATCATCACTACATTTTCCTTTCCATGCAAAGTGGACAGATGTATGGTAGATGGGCAGTAGAAACTTTCCACTCTGCTCAAGTTGGCCAAGGTCCCAAAACTGTGAGATCTATTGCCATACCTACCAAATTCCATGCAAGAGTGTTAATTAAGAGTATAATTATGGTTTGGTGCCGCCAGGGTTCAATTATGTTACCTCTAGAACCTAATTTGTTACTATATTGTTTAAGAAAAATTTTTAAAAGCTTGTAAAACTTTCTATACTAAGTAGTTCATGCAAAAAAGTTTTGATGCTTAAAACACTAATGCTTTTGGTAATATTTACAAATTTCACTTAGGTGGAAAAATGCTACAATATTAACATTTTGAAGACATTTCCCATCTTTGATACTCTAAAATCTTTGGTCCAGGAACCATATCCAAAGATACCAATAATCAGTACACAAACTTTTCCTGGGCAAGTAAACCTGTGTATTTATTTTTGCCTCTTTTCAAATGTAAGGGCATCTCCCCACTCATCTCACAGGGCCGGGCATCCCTTGTTAGAGGTTAAAGAATTCTGAAAGCACAGAGTCACTCTGTTATACTATATTAAATAATAAATTTAATCTAATTAATTAAACCTTTTCGATCTCCTCTGACATATCAACATAAAGGAAAAGCCATGTGTGAAATGGCCCGAAAATGCAAATAAACCCATTTTGCTGAACTGCTGGGCCTAAGGGAGACACCTGCGATCAGCTGCATTTGTAGAAGTTTGCTAGCTCCACTCCCACTGTTCTTTGCCTTTCCCCAGTCTCACCTTACTTCTCTACATGTTTATTCATCTCTCTCTCCCCATCCCTCTCCCCTCCCATACTCTATTCTGCTTAGAATTATCCTCAGAGTTGTGTTTCAATGAACATAGTTCAGAATGGATGCCCCAACATAACCCCACAACCATTCCTCTTCAGTAGGGCTCTCCAGAGTCTGAAAGATTCCCTACTTAACCACCACCATCATGCCCTGGCTGGACAGGTAGCTCAGTTGGTTAGAGAGTCATCCCAATACTCCAAGGTTGCAGGTTCCAACCCAAGTCAGGGCACACACAAGAAGCAACCAATAAATGCACAAGTAAGTGGAATAACAAAATGATGTTTCTTTCTCTCTCCCTCTTCCTCTAAAATTACTTAAAAATATCACTTGAGAGAATTTTGCACCTCCTCTCTTTAAGTAAGCTTACATTTTAAAATTTATGTATACACACACAAGCATAAAATTGACAAAATATTTTACAACAGGCTTTTAAAAATATATCAAGTTCTTCTAGGGTATATAACATGATTTTGTTTATACAGTTTTTCAGTAAGATGTATCTTATGAAGGAAGGAAAGCCTGAAAAATCACACTGAGGAAACAGCCTGTGCTAACACTACCACAGTAGAGTTCAGCCTTCATTTATTCTTTCACAGGTTTTTCTAGCCTGCTTGGCAAAATTTTTAACCGATCTTAGCCTTCAGCTGATGCCCATGGCTTGTTTACATATTCCACAACCACACTAGAAACTTATGATTAGCAACTCTTTTGTGACCCTCCATTATGCAAAGCACAGCAGGCTCCTACTAAGCATTTCTTTACTGCCGAGTCAGAACTATCCACATGACCATTTTTAATATTTACACAGTTAAAGAAACTAGAATAAATTACGAAAAACACACCATTAAAATGATAGTAAGTGGTAAGATTTTCATCCTATTAATGTACAGTACGCTTACTGTTTTGACATAACGTACTTTTTAAATTTATTCTGCCATATAGACTATTATAGCAACTTGAACAAACACACAAACACATGAGTAATAACTGCCCGTGTTTCAAAAAAAAAGACAATGGGGAATGAACTAAAACCCACAGCTAAAATGGTCATCAAACATGTAGGCAATCTGATCATTTCGGACAACAGGCAACACCAGGGACTCTGATGATAAATCCCAAAGTATGACACAGCAATTTCTATTTTCTACTATTTTAAATGGCATTGAACTTCAACTTTAAAACACAGAATAGGTGGGGCGAGTAATTTATGCTTTTTAAAAACTAAAAAATATTTAAAACCACAGAACTTATAACCAGTTAAAAATCTTATCAATAGCAATTTTCATCATATATTCACAAGAACTACAACCTGATACCTAACTCCTTCCTGTGTAAAAATAATACTCTAGGTTTCATAATCTTAACTTACCAACACAGCAAACATTAAAACTAAAGAAGTTTTAAAAGAGGAGTTAATACAAACCAATGTCACCAAAATCAAAATAGCAAAAATAATGAAAGATCTAACCAGAAACACTGTTTCCTTTTCAACAAATAGCCTGTTCTTCCTGCCCTCTTTACTCAAAATTCCTCTTTGCTGGTAATTGCTAGAATGGACGAAAATACACTTACTGAGCAATAACACTTCTTTTTGGCTCTAACAGAACCAGAGTCAATTGCTAATCAAAACAAAACAAAACAAAACATAATGGTCAAAAAGCTTTCAAATCCCCAACCAATAGCTCTCATTTATCTCAAGGATTATATGATATATCAATTATTCTGGAAAAACAGAAGAGTTCGGATAACTCCTTAGGAGGACAGTATAAGGGACCAATCCCATATAAACCAAGTCAGGTGAACAGGAAAAACAGAAACAAGAGATGAGGCATTCTTCATAAGAAATGCAAAAATGCTAACAGTTCGTCTATACTACCTTCCCTCTGCCTTGACAAACTTACCATAGCCATCATGTCTAAACGAAGAAGGATGTTCTCCCAAAATGGCTTGTCTCTGGCGACCCTTTCCTCTATCTGACACAAAAGTAGAAACATGGTTTTAACAATTTTGACCGAAGTACTTAACAGAATTCTCACATGGGAAAACCCATTCAAAACATCCATTACAATTCATTAAAAAAAAAAAAAAAAAAAAGATACCTGGTTAACTTTAAACATCCATTCATATCCATTTTAAATACAAACACCAAAAGTTTAAGAAAATAATTCTATCTAACAAACTCCACTTGACTTGAAATTATCTTTTTGGCAAATGCCACATACAATCACACTTTCAAATGTAAGAAAAGAATGGATACTTTTCAAAAAGTGAATGTACACAATGCTAGAGTTTGACACTGTACAGAAGTTCTTACCAATACATGTCTTTAAAAACAAGCTTTAAGTGCAGTACTTTTGAAAGACAGTACCTGAATCATACTATTAGCTTCAACAGCAACACATTTTCAAAGTGGGCTTCTTTCAAGAAGTTCAGCATAAGCCAACAACAACCTGTATTACATGGTTTCACAATCAGTAAACACAGAGTATTTCGTATGGATATACACATATTTACACATGCCTACTGGCAACTGGCCCATCACTGGCCCAGGTTGTGTCATGGATTGGTTACTGTGTAGAGCTTAACACCAGGCAGGACTATGAGCGCCCCCAAAATTTAAATATGCCAAGATGAAGCTAACCAAGGGGGCTACAATATTGGATGAGAGTACTACAATACTCCTAAAATTTTTTTAATCTTAGCTACATTTTCAGGGAAGCTATGCCAATTTTCCCAGATCTAATTTGAGATGTCAATAAAAAGTGACTTCTAAGTTTGTAATATAGTACTTCTTCCTATGTTGGTCAGTAAGTTTTAAAAATCATTATACAATACTTTTAGAAAGTTTGCTGATTAAATGATAGTGACCAGTAAGATTTTTTTTTTTTAAGTATCTTAAGAGCCCGGTCATTCCGATCTTTGCAAATTCAAAGAGAGAGGCTTCCTATTTATCCTTAGTTACCTAAACAAAAGAGGGATATGGGAGATGAGAAATATCTTAATATTCACTTAAGTCTAGAGAAGTAGCATTGTAATTGCCTACTCCAAATTATCCCAGCATTGATAGGGACATAGGAAGTCATCTACTTCAACTTTTATTCAGTAAATCAACTCTCTTTACATCATCCTAATCAATTGGGAACATGTACCCTCTGCTTTTCCCACTACTTTCCCTTACATCCTCAGTTAGTCCTAAATCGTCAAAAAATTCTTATATACAAATTAGTCTTCTACCCATATTCTATCCCATTTGGGGCCTCACAGACTTAGTTTTTCTTCAAGACTCTTCCAAGTGCTTAAAAGCTACTATGGTCCTCCCTCCATTTCCCCAAAGTCATTTCTTCTCCAGTCTATAAACATTCAATTTCTTCTTTCCATTACAAGCACCAGCAGCACCATCTCTTTTGAATCAACCAATCTGCTAATACATACAGCTAATATGTCTCTAGTTAAGCATGCCCCCAAACACTGAATTCAATTCCTTATCTGATCCAGGAATCTAAACAAAACCTCAAGGTCTTGAAGGCTCAGTCTCATCCACAGAGTTAATAGTGCACTATCAGGGAAAGAGCACTGGACTGGGAATCAGAAGATCCCACTTAACCACTAATTTGCTACACAATCAGAGAAACAATCTTCACACAAAAGGAAGGAGTTAGGGTAGATGATCTGCAAGGCACCTTTCGGCAAATATTTCTCATTAATAATTCTCTTTATTTGAACCACTCACTACCTAGAATAAGGTCACATAAAAGAGAAGAACTGTACAGAAGAATCAAAAAGCAATGAACACACCAGGTCTACAAACAGTGGTTGGAAGCCTTTCCTGGATTCATCTGAAACCTGATGGAAGCTGTGGGCCTTCTCCAGCAAAAGATATGTATTATAGACAAGTTCTGCTTAACATTTCTGGAGGGATTTTCTGGAGTCTAGGCTAAGAACTCTTTGCACTAACATATAATTTGGGCTGAAAATGACTTTTATAAAATAAAGTTGTATTTATAAAAGCACTTTTGGTAGAAAAACTTACAATTCAATATCAACGTGAGTAGAAGCTGAAGTCGCTACAAAAATAAAAACATAAACTGCTATAGTCTTGCCAAAGATCTACCTGTAAAGAATTAGAAAAGAAAATTTCTTTTCCTTTGAAAGCATAAACAACTAAAATTCTGTTTGACTACCTTTACTCATACTTCACTATTTAAGTTATCTACCTTATAAATTTCTAAACTTTTCTGACTGTAATTTCTGGTATGAAAATTGAATGTAAACTTGCTTTGTGTAAAGCTTAGACTATTTAAAAAAACTATTAAAACACTATTAAAATAAGAGGCGTGTCTATACATGTTTTAAGAGACGTTAAATGTAACCAAAATCACTATTTCAAATGAGTAAAAACAAAGAAACCCTGAGTGTTCGCTAACTAACCGTAATTTGACAGAAGTGAGAGATTTCTCATCAACCACTTGTTCTGTTGTTTGAGTTCTAAGGCTCTGTTTTCCAATACTGTGTTCAACTGTACCAAGCCAATACCAAGCAGATTTTTGAGCACTGAAAAATGTGGGGTCCAGCCAAAGCTGCATTACAAAACAAATCTGTTTGTAACCTCACACATGAGGCGAGATGGTTTCCTGAGAACTGAGAATTAAAGGTGCCAATTATACAAAAGTCCTGAATATTTAAATATGCAAAAAACCACTGCATTGTTATTTTTTCTTTGGGAAAGAGTACATGCACTATACAGTCCCTACTGCCCAGGATATCTGGGATGCCATAAAAATGTTTTCCTGGTTTATTCAATTTGACAGACATTCTCATCTTGGTGGGTTTTCCCAACATATGGTTCAAATGCTGATATTGTAGTTGAGACGTAGCCAATATTGCAGCCCCCTTGTTTTTACAAGATCCACATTTTAATCTGTATATTCCAAAATTGCCACACATTTAGTTGAACAATTCTACCAATAAGTCTATGCTATGAAATCTAGCATTTATAGGTTATAGGTGAAAGTGTATCTCAAATAAACTGCTCTTACTTTCCAACTTAACGAGTTTAGATTCTACCTTGAACAGACATGTTCTTTTCCCCTCCATTTGAAATGTCAAAATTTCTAGTTATACAAATTAACATGAGTGATAACCTTAAATTGTTACAAAAAGTAACAACTTATAAACAATCACTTTACAAAAATCAAACCACACAGAAAATCATCTTTTACATATAATGTACCTTTTCATTATATTATTCTCTTCAATAACCACACTTGAGGGAAGGAAAAAAAACCTTAAGTGCAGCAAGTGTGCACCTTTCTAATCCTTTTAATATCTGTGTGGATTGGTTGAGCATTATCAATTCCCAAGACCTGCAGATAAGCCGGCCCTGGTTATTTGCCAATTAACAATTTGAATGTAAGCTGCAAACAGTTACAGTAATGGGCAGTAAGATTTACAACATTATAGATAAAGGCTAGTATTTGTTAGTGAAAAGTCTTAAACTCTACAACTGAAACCTTAAGGGAAATCAGACCAATATATACATACAACTTGAATAAATGGGCACAGTCTATCATGGTGTTCATCCCATGCAAGTCTGAAGTATTGTTAAGTGTCCACCTTTAAAAACTTGGGTGATGGTGCATGCAGTATGCAGTCAAGGTGAATTGCAAGTCTGAGTTTTCAGAGGGCTTTTTGCTGATGCCGATGTTGTGCATGATGAAGTGTAGAGTCAGCCTGCTGGAGTCCTCTATCCTTCTTAATGCCTCGTCCAGCTTGGGGGGAAAGTCCTTTCCATAGAGAAGCAGTGTGCAAGTCTGAAGTTTGTAAGGAATATTCTGAATCAGTTTCCTCTCCTCCAAAGAGAGAGAGCTGCTTGGAGAAATGCAAGTCCTTGAACTGCGGGCGTGCTTGTATGTGTGGGCTCCTTTGTTGAACTACATATAAATAACTCAGTACGTACCAGTAGGGGGCGCTAATGTTCAAGGTTATTTTCCAGCATTGCATGGCCTTTTGCAACAAAAGCCTCCACCAACCAGATTTTCGCTGGAATGAACTAGCTCATCTCAGGAAAAAGGAATCTAACTGCATGTAAGAATTTTCAGCAGACTTAAGTACACTCTAATATGCATAAAATACTTACCTCGTCTTCCTAAATATGGTTTAGTGTAGTCCCAACTGTCATTGTCATTCCTAATAACATTTAGACGAGTTGGCTGTTAAGATTAAAAAGAAAGTAAGTTCCATTGTACATCCAAAGCATGAATATTTCTTTGGTGAAGTGTTGGAAAAAATATTTACCCTTGCATATTCGATTTTTAGTGTGCAGCATCCAGCATATATATCTGCTCCATTGAGCGCTGCTTTAGCTTTCTGGGCACAAAGGACTGATTCAAACATAAGCTCTATTAAGGAAATTTGGTTTAAGATGGCCAATACTTAATCGCTATTCAATCACTAAGAAAAGGGCTTAAAAAATTAGAAATAACTCATTCACTTCTGAAAATGTTTTAACACATAAAATTTCCAGATGAGTTTTAGGAGGGGATTTTACTTTAAAGATCAACAGTACCATCACAGGGTATATAAATGTCTAGTTACTATGTTGTACACCTGAAACTAATATATATTGTATGTCAACTGTAATTTAAAAATAAATTAGAGAAGTGTAAAGGATCGGTAATATAAAAAAAATAATACAACCAACCTATCTACACATTAATCCTTCCGAATAACCAGAAGTGCTTTATCAATCAGAGGAGAGGAGAAGGACCATGGTCACATCCCCTAGTAAGAGAGAGCCTGCTCTCTGGAAACAGGGAATATTTTACTCTTAACATTACAAAGAACCAAAATAACACAAAATACTTCATTTTTATATATTTCTAAAGAATCAGGGTTTTATAATCATGTACCTATCCTTCATGGTATGGGATTGTTTGCTTTTTATAGATTTGCTTATAAACCTTTCCATAAAAATAAAATCAAACCACAAAAGTGGTGGGGAAAAAAAAAAGCAAAAGCACCTTGCCAGAAGTAAACACATTTAAAAGTTTGCTTTCTCTATACAATCTATGCGTATGTTATGGTTTTTAAAAAGTTATTATTTTAATGGGACTGTATTATACTATATATATTTTGCAAAGTGATCTTTTTTACTCAACATATAATAAATTTAACAGAGAATTAGTTCTTACATAAAGTATGATCATTTAAGATTCAAGAAAACAGAAAGAAAAAAGAAAGGAAAGGAAAGCAAAGCAAAGCAAAGCAAAGGAAAAACAGAAGAAAAAAGGAAGGAAAGAAGGAATGTAGGTTGATTATATTATTCTAAAGTTTGGTCCTTCCAATTGATTTACTTTATTTTTTAAGATTTTATTTATTTTTAGAGGGGAAGAAAGGGAGGAAAAGGGGAAGAATGGGAGAGAAACAATGATGTACAGGAGACACTGACTGGCTGCCTCTCACTCAGACCCGAACTGGGAACCGGCCCGCCAACCAGGCACGCGCCCTGACTGAGAGTCAAACCAGAGCTCAATCGCCTGCGCCACGCCAGCCAGGGCCCAAATGATTTATCTTTAGAAGATATTCAGAAAAGTTCACTCAAAATAAATTTCAGAAAGGTACAAGTATACATATTATCAAATAGGGTTATTTTTTTTCTTCACGGAAAAGGCAAAACACACTAAGATGAAGTACTAGGTTGTTTTATGATAGCAAGCAAAATTATTTGTGGGTATTACAGTTTCATTTTTTTAATTTAAGAAAAATAGACTGGGTAGGGGAATAAACACCCCTTTCTATAAATGATTATGCAGAAAAAAGTAAGGTCTATGTTACACAGCATTCATACATATCAATTAAAAAATTACAAATAAAGGATATTCAACCATTGCTTGTATCCCATTTCTCTTGAATATAACAATACGTTGCACTTTTCCAACAGGGTTGCATACAGTATATAAAACATCCTAAGAAGGAAAAAAATTAATGTGTTCACTTTATATATTTAGAAGAATATTACACTGATTTCTTTTACTAAAAATAAAAAGTCAAGATGTCTTAATTACTAATTCAACTTTAAAAAACTGTTACACTTTAATAAATCTAAGTATTTCCCTCATCTACACAACACCCACACATCAGAGAAGTTCAAATGAAATATTTGAAAAGCACTATTTCCTATCTGACCCCTAAATAAATCCTTAATTTTAATTTTCTTAGCAGGTAACTAAAATACTCACAATATATGAGAATAATTAATACCAGAACTGCAATCAATTAATTTGCTGTTTTCCAAATGTGACACTGCAATAGTTCATATAACCATTTGAATTATGCTCCCAAATATTTATTCAGGGGTGGCAGTAGGACAACTTGGTGTCCATTTTTCAAGAGACAATGGCTATTCAAAAAAGGCCCAGGAAAGATCATTCATGCAGTGTTAAATGGCATCAAAAGTAAGATGCCTGAATCATCTAAGAGAGAATCTAAATACCCTCTTAGGATCAGTTCTTCAACTTTCAAGAAATTTCTTCAATAACTACAAATGAATTACATAGCTGCCACGTTGGGTACTAGGGATACAATAATAAAACAGAGTAGTTGTACTAGATTAAGTTATATTCTTTTCCCCAAAACCAAATATTTTAATTGTATTAACACCATATATATCGGTATTATAAAATCTAATTAAAGCATAAGATACTATTTAAATGTATGTCCCAATATCATATACTTACTAGAAATGAACTAACTGAAGTTGCCCTTACTATAATATTCTAATCATTACAAAAATCAAGTGTGCTTGTCACTAGTTTATTGTGAAACAGCGTGTGATTATAAAGCAGAACACACAACTGGAGCAGGACATGAATTCTTTTTAAAATTCTATTAATACCACTTTTTAAAAGGATGAAGCAGGGAATGTAAGTAAATTTTTAAAGAGCTTTATCAAAAGACCTTAGAATAATGACATTCGCATCTTACTATACTATAGAAGCCTGCCAGTGCCTAGGGGGTACTTTTGATAAGCGTGCTGGCAGGAGTGGGAGTCTGTCTAATCCCTTATCGGAAAAGTTAACACTGGTGCTAAACATGCTTATTTAATTATGGTAATTGTGCTTCTGAACATTTTAGTATCAGGGCTCACCATTTCTCTGTTCATTCAACTTCATAGTCAAAATTAAGGTTCATTTAGGTAACTCTAAAAACAATCACTAAATGTTAAGTCAACTGAGTGGCAAGTTCCAAAATCACTTTTAATTTACTTTGTCATATTAAAAATCCGTACCACTGTAATTGGATAGAGGGGGTTCTGAATGGACAACAGAAGAACTTTGTTGCCTCCTGACGGGTCATCAGTGTTTCCTGGCCGAGTGATCCTTTTGCTCGTGGAGTAGTTGAAGAAAGCCTGCTGGCCAGCAATGTACACAGGCTCATCCGCAGCAAACGTCACGCATCCTTTGGCGCTGTCTACGTTCTCAAACTCCACCAGAGCCTGCCGTTTAAACGGCATCATCATCACATAGCTGAAGGGAGAGTGGGAACGCCCAGTCGGTAAATTCAGTTAACATTATGTGTTCTCAATAGAGTAAAAGCAGACTTTTTAAGAAGTATCAAATCTTACAGATTAGTATTCTTTACCTGTATCCAAAGTTAGTCAACTCTCAAAATCATCCAAATTAATTGTGCTATACCAGGTATTTAGTGCATATTTGAAAACTTACCCTACTGTGATTGACTGAAAGCTTATCCAGGTCATGCCTTCCTCAAGCATAATTTTCTGTTATCAGTTACTAATGACACTACCCATTTTATTCCTCAGGGTGCCACTGCCAAGTAGTATCAGAAAATATCTAAATACAGAAGGCAACAGAGATAAAGATAAAGCTCAACAGAAGTTTAGCAGGTGGGACCCCTGAAAACAGAAGCCACTACCCCTATTGATTTTTCCAAATAAGTGCCCACACTAATAACTGACTACACTTTCATTTATCTAACTAAAAAAAGAACCAAACATAAACATAAGCAATGGCAAACTGACCAAATTTCATACCAATAATCTCCCTCAAAATATTTTTAAATATTAAAGGATATGAAAAGATACTCAGTAGACTATAGCAATCATAGTTGCCTATGGGCAAGAAGGTATTTACTTTGCACTGTACTCTTGGGGGAAGAAATATATTTATATTTTTTAATACATAAAACAAAAAATAAGAAAATGAGAGAACGGGAAGAGAAAAATCAGAACATGTGGACCACAACAAGGGAAACATGTCCTCTATTCGCTGGAAAAAGAACCATAAAAATGTTTTAAAATATAAATAACATGGTTTCTATAAGAGGAGGAGGCTGGGGAAGCAGCACCAGACCAGGCGCTTGGTGACAACACTGCCTCTCAACCAGGCATCCAGGACCCACTGCTGCTCTTTAGAAACTGGCCAACAGCCTACTAATAAACAGACCACTCTGTCTGTAGCCTAGCAAATTATGTCATTGCTTATTAATTTCAGCCTTCTCATTTACAAAACCTGGAATTGTTACCAAAATTAGTTACACAAACTGCTTGCCTTGCCTCATTCATCTTTATATCCCCAGAAGCAAGTGGCACATAATAGACATTCAATCAGTAACTGCTGGTCTATGTGGCTTGTTAGCACTCCCCACGCACATCATGCAAAATTAAAGATGACGATACAGAGCAACAGTAAAGCCTTGGATTTAAAGAGCTACCAACCTACAAATAGCAAAGTCCTAGGGGGGAAACATTCTCTTTAGTTTATTTTTCACTTTTTAATTGAACTTATTGGGATGACATTGGTTAATACAATTATAGACGTTCCAGGCCTGTACGATTCCATAATACATCATCTGTATATTGTACTATGTGTTCATCACCCAAGTCAAGTCTCCTTCCGTCATTTCCCCCACTATACCTTCTTCTACGCCTTCTCCCAACCCCCTTTCCCCCGGCAGTCACCAAACTACAGTCTGAGTCTGTGAGGTTTTTCCTCAATCCCTCCACTGTTTTCACCCAGTCCCGCAACCACCCTCCCCTCTGATAGCTGTCAGTCTGTTCTCTATCTATGCACCTGCTTCTATTTGTTTGTTAATTTACTTTAGATTCCACACATATAGAGAAATCATATGATACCTTGTCTTTCTCTGACTGGCTTATTCCACTGAGCATAGTGCTCTCCTGGCCCACCCACACTGTTGTAACAATATACTAGAAGAAATAAATAGCAGGGTGGATGAAAAGAGGATCCAATCAGCAATTTGGAAGACAAGGTAGCAGAAAATACCCAATCGGAGAAGCAATAAGGAAAAAGAATTTTTTTAAATGAGCATAGTCTAAAGAACCTTTAGGACAGTAAAAAGCATAACAACCTCCACATAAGAGGGATACCAGAAGGGAGAACAAACAAGAGATTAAGAACCTACCTGATGGCTGGTGGCACAGTGGATAAGGCGCCAGCCTGTGAACCCAAAAGTCACTGGTTCAATTCTCCAATCAGGGCACATAACAAGGATGTAAGCCAGGTCTCCAGCCAGGTCGTTAGCTGAAGGCAGGTGAAAGGCAACCATACACTGATGTTTCTCTCCCTTTCTGCCTTTCTCCCTTCTCCTCTCTCTAAAAATGATAATAAGATCTTTAAAAAAAAAAAAAAAAAAAAAAGAACCTATCTGAGGAAATAATGACTGAAAACTTCCCTAACCTGATGAAAGAAAGACACACAGTTCAGGAAGCGTACCAAGTCCCAAACAAGATGAACCCAAAGAGGGGCCACCCCAGGACGTACAGTATTTGAAATGGCAAAGGTTAAAGACAAAGACAGAATCTAAAAAGCATCAAGAGAAAGACTATTACCTACAAGGGAGCCTCTATAAAGACTGTCAGCTGATTTCTTAACATAATCATTTCAGGCCAGAAGGGACTGGCATAAAATATTTAAAGCGATGAAAAGCAAGGACCTATAAGTGAGACTACTCAACTCAGCAAGACTATCACTTAAAATTAAAGAAGAAATAAAGAGCTTCCCAGACATGAAACAGCTAGAGTTCATTACCAGCAAACTAGTACTGTAAAAATGTTAAAGGGAGAAAGAAGGGCAGGAGAAGGAAGAAGAAGAAGGGAAGGACAAGGATGAGAGGAAAAGGAGAAAAACAAAACAAAACAGAAGAACATGGTTGTAAAAACTGAAACGGGAGCCTTGGTTGATGTGGCTCAATGTATTGAGCGTTAGCCTGGGTACCACAGGGTCGCCAGTTCAATTTCCCGTCAGGGCCCATGCCTGGGTTGCAAGCTGTGTCCTCAGCTGGGGACACGTGAGAGGCAACACCACACTGATGTTTCCCTCCCTCTCCTTCTCTTTCCACTCTCTTAAAATAAATAAATACAATCTTAAGCAGCTGTGCAACACAGTAGAAGTAGTCCCAAAAGGAAAATCCATACCATTTTAGAGAGAGAAAGACAGAGGGAGAGAGAGAAGAAATACACTGATGTGAGGGAGAAACATTAATCAGTTGCTTCCCGTACATGTCTCTTACCAAGGAACTGGAATCAAACCTACAACCTTTTGATGTACAGAACAACACTCCAACAAACTGGTTCTTTGAAAAGAAAATTCCCTTCTGAAACACAGACTTCTTGCTGAAGTTCTAAAGTCTTGGACACACACAAAAACAGAAAACAATGGAATTAAGTCTATGCTAAGAAAATTGAGCCCTGGCTGTAGCATAGTGGATAATGCACTGGCCTGCAGCCTGTGAACCCAAAGGTCACTGGTTCGATTCCCCAGCCAGGGCACATAACCAGGTTGCAAGCCAGGTCTCCAGCCAGATCTGTAGCTGGAGGCAGGTGAAAGGCAACCATACATTGAAGTCTCTCTCCCTCTCCCTCTGGAAATAATAAATAAAATCTTTTTTAAATCAATCAATCAATTAATTATATTAAAGGTCTCCAAAAAAAAAAAAAAAGAAATTGAAGAAAAAGAAATATTCTCTTATAAATACAATTTGGTTTAATAGCTAAATGATATTACCAAGTATATATTTAATAATAGCCTTTGGCTCTTTGGAAACAGAAAAATTATAATGATTAAAAAAAAAACAAGTTCTTTGTTGCCCTGGTCATAGTAAAACTTTCTAGAGCTACAATAAGAAATGAGCTGGAAGCACAGGCTTTAAAAGGTTACCCAGAAAAGTGGTATCATATGAAGACAGAGAAGGGGAAATCAGAACATTGCAGATATTTTAAGAGTGCACTTAAACTGCCTGTAACATAACTTTAAAAACCTTAAGAGCGCATTAATATGAGGAAGATTGAAAGACTAAGAATAAACAAGAAGACTAAGGGACATGGTGGGTGCTTTCACCTTATAGCATGAGACATGTTTACTAAATTTTAAATAAAAACAGGAGGTGGCAAAAATTTACTACAAATTTACACAAATTAGGTCTCAAAAGTTCTGTTATGAAATGTTTAACTGGTCAACTACCTGGCACCCTCGCCTTTCATGAAAGGGGGTATTTTTAATAAGCAACTGGAAGGGGGAAATAAGAAAAAGAGTCTCAGTATATATTTTAAAATATTCTTTTGATTATAATACATGAATATACACAGAATAAAGAGAAAAACATAGCAATTTTATTATCTGGACAAAATCATTTTTAAAATTTTGTTATAGTTTCTCCTGAACTTCCTTTCTATGCATCTAGTTTTTAGATACAAACTTACCAAATATTCAACCTGGTGATTCACCTGTTTAATATTAGCAGTTTCTTTGGATATCCTACGCAGAAATATGTTTACTGATACTTCACCAAGGGTAAAGGAAATAAAAGAACGAATCAACAAATGGGACTAGATCAAATTGAAAAGTTTCTGTTCAGCTAAAGAAAATATCAGCAAAATTCAAAGGGAACCAACTGTATGGGAAAACATAATTGCCAATGATACCTCAGACAAGGGTCTGATCTCCAAAATATATAAAGAACTAATGAGACTCAACACCAGGGAGACAGACAGCCCAATTAAAAAATGGGCAAAGGACCTGAACAGGCAACTCACTGAGGAAGATATACAAAGGGCCCAGAGGCATATGAAAGAATGCTCAACATTACTAGTCATCAGAGAGACGCAAATTAAAACCACAATAAGATACCACCTCACACCTGTCAGAATAGCAATCATCAACAAATCAACAAACAACAAGTGTTGGCGAGGATGTGGGGCAAAGGGAACCCTCGTGCACTGTTGGCGGGAATACAGGCTGGTGCAGCCACTGTGCAAAACAGTATGGGGTTTCCTCAAAAAAACTAAAAATGTAACTGCCTTTTGATCCAGGGATTCCACTACTTGGACTATACCCAAAGAATCCTGAAACACCAATTCATAAGAACCTATGCACACCTATGTTCATAGCGGCACTATTTACAATAGCCAAGTGCTGGAAACAGCCTAAGTGTCCATCAGTGGATGATTGGATCAAAAAACTTTGGTACATTTACACAATGGAATTCTATATAGCAGAAAGAAAGAAGGAAC
>PVIW01002996.1:0-188221 GCA_004026585.1 Noctilio leporinus | reverse complement strand
CTTCTTCTTTGTGTGTGTGTGTGTGTGTGTTCTCTCTAGTGGGCTTTTTTTGGCATAAACTCAGAAACATCAAGATTTTATCAACCATCTTTTCTGCACCTTATAAATTCAGCAGATGTTCTGTTTCATAACGTGTACATACAATATAGCCCAACAAAAATGGAGCCCCATTGAAATATCAACAACAGAAAACCCAATGGGCAGAACTTTTTATTTTTGTTTGTTTTTATTTTTTCAGTGCAGGAAAAATGTTGAAGAGAACACTGAATTTTTAAAACATAGGGATGGTATTGTTCAGGTATTGGTGTTTACTTTGGGTATTGTTAGGTCCAGTGAAAGTGTGTGGGGAAAGGACAAGGGAACAGGCCTGAAAGATTTATTTGGCCAACTGCATAAGCCTGCTGAGACCAGGAAGGCAGGAAGGTTTCAGCAGTGGACAAAAGAAAGTCAGGGGTTTTTAAAGGGGATGAGTGGGGAGGGCGTTGAAGAGACTCTCTGTTGATGACTTTGGGGGAGTTGGTTCTGAGAACAGAAAGGCTCACTATAAGAGGGGAGTTAACCAGGTTCTCATGCGCAGCCCAGACAGCTATCTTTGAAGGACACAGGTGGCCAGTAGGCTGAGGTGTCTTAGAAGGGTGCAGGTGGTTACTATCATCAGCAATTACCGAGAGGGCAGCAGATTTAATAAACTAAGATTATACTGGGATTCCTGGAACTCAGGTCTTCTGCCTTAGAGGTATTTCTATCATATCAACTAAAAATGTAATGAATAGTTGACTACATTTTAATGATATATGTATCAGTTTCAAAAATTGTACCAAAGTGAATAAAATATGATGCCTTGGGTTCTTTGAAAATTATATGAGGGAGAAATGGTTTGAGATATTGATGAAATAGGAATCATCATGAGTTCTTATTTTTTTGAGGCTAGGTAATGGGCACATAAAATTTTGTAATATATTTTTGTCCATATCTGTATATGTTTGAGATTCTGCATAATAAATGTTTAATGTGTACAAAATTTGCCTGTGCTAAAGAGCTAAATTCAACTGAATAAATTTGAAGATCTAATTGATTTTATTTAGTGATTCATGAGTTGGGCAGCATAATATCTAGAAGAGTGCTGAGAGGGGCTGTACAAAAATGGAAGGTTTTTGCAGGAAGAAAGGTGGGGCATTAAAACTAAAACTAAAGAATTAGTTTTAGACAAGGGCTCTTTGGGGAAAAGGTTTTTAATCATACAAACAGCATTCTCTTTCTAAGGGGAACAATGAGGGCCCACCTGACAAATTACTTTTTTTAAAAAATGATTTTATTTAATATTTTTAGAGAGAGGGGAAGGGAGAGAGGCAGAGAGGGAGAGAGACACCAGTGTATGGTTGCCTTTCACCTGCCTCCAGCTGTGGATCTGGTTTGGTATCATGAACTTGAGTGCACAAAAGGGCATTTTGGGCCTGTGGTTTTCTCTCTAAGCCTGTTTGCTTTTACTACGGGCAAAGAATCCAATATCTGTAAGTTAAAACAACCACTACTTATTAGTTATGAGTCTAAATTCAAGTTGGGTAGTTCTGATTATTATTGGAGAAAAAGATCTGCCAACCAGAAGTATTTCTACACAGAGTAGAGTTTTATTTGTCAAATAAGCATTATACCAGACTGGCATGTGCATTGTAGGCCATAAACTGAAATGTTTTCAAAGACAGAAAGAAATCTTATCTCTTTATGTAACCATTACATATACTATTTTCTTAAGGTTAACTGTAGCTACTCCTTAAGTAAGAGCATCCTTTGCCATGCTATTTATAAAATTACCTGGGAATTGGATGCAGCATTTGTGTTAGCTAAGTACCTTTATCCAAAGGAAAAAATGAACTTCTCATATTTTGATGATGATGACAAGAGGAGTTTTTACAATTTGAATCGAGAAACCTAAATGAAGTTAGTCTCCTTCCATTCAGTCTCTCATTGGAAATTAGGAAATTAGCACACTATCTTCCTTGATGATTATATATATATTTAAAGATTTTATTGATTAATTTTAGAGAGAGGGGAAGAGAGAGAGGCAGAGAGGGACAGAGACATCCATGTATGGTTACCTTTCACCTGCCTCCAGCCATGGACCTGGCTGGAGCCCTGGCTGGAGACCTGGCTTGCAACCTGGTTATGTGCCCTGGCTGGGAACCTTTGGGTTCGCAGGCTGGTGCCTTATCCACTGTACCACCAGCCAGGGCTGATTATATTTTAAAGAGATGGTTTTCCTGTCCTTAAGAAACTCCTTCCTGGGTTGACACTTAAAAATATTTGTATGCATTTCTAAAGAAAGAGAACATTTGCAATTAAAGATTTTCTGAAGGAAACACTGTAAGAAAAGGGAGAGGAAGCCCTAAGTCTTTTTGCCTTAGGGAAATTAAATTATCTTCTTACTTTTGATTTGCATTTAACCTTGCAATTTTGAAGCCAGGTTCATCTGGGTTTTGCTGGGCTGGCTTATGTGTCTTCAGTAGCCTGGCTGCTGGGCTGGGGTCAGACCCATCTATGGAATCTTTACTCATATCTGGCTTGAGGTAGGCTGGTGACTAGGAGTGGTATGTGTTCCATCACCCAGTGGTATAGTCCAGGTTGTTAAATGAGCAATTTTGGGCTTGGCTTTCAAGAGGGAGCAGAAACATGAAAATTTCCTTGAGGCTTAGATTGAGAACTAGCACAAACATTTCTCCCACAATATTGGTCAAGGCAATTCACAGGGCCAGTCAACACTTAAGGGATGGAGAAATAGCCTTTTGATGGAAAGAACTTAGAAGTAACATTCCAGCGGGGCATAGATACTAGAAAGGGAAAATTGTTGGCATTCTTTGGCAAACTCTCTTAACACCTAGATAATATACATATAGTTTTCAAAAAAGTTTCATTGTGATTCTTTAGTTATTTTATGTTGATCTTAGAATTGTTAGCCTCCCTTGCAGCAAAATTCAGGCTTCATGCCTAATTATGGTTAATGGGCTATTTGAAGAGGAGGAATATGATTCTCATAATCTAAGAGTCATAGATGTGTTGCCTTCATCTCTCTTTCCTCATCTAGGCAAACCTTGGAGGCAGCCTGGGCCAATAAGCATAGCTTCATTAAATGGTGGCTGGCACTAAATGTTAGACCTTGGTCTTTGAGTTTTGGCTAAGAATTCAGAACCAAGACTCAAATATACGCAAACTATTTAGAAAGTCACAGAGGTAGGGAAGGTGAGCCAAGGAAGAAGTGGGCTGTATGAGCTCTGGAGGTAAGTGAGTGAAGGCTCAGGTGTGCTGCAGAGACAGCGTTCCTAAGAAGGGGTGGAGAAAAGCACAAGCAAGTTAGAGAGAGTTGGGGGAGGGGAAGAAAGGGAGAGCAAGCATTGAGTTCTTCCTCTTTATTTTATTTATTTATTTTTAAAGATATTATTTATTATTTCCAGAGAGAGAGAGAAGAAGGGAGAGAGGGAAAGAGACATCAATGTATGGTGGTGGTTCACCTGTCTCCAGCTACAGACCTGGCTGAAAACCTGGCTTGTAGCCTGGTTATGTGCCCTGGCTGGGAACCGAACCAGTGACCTTTGGGCTCATAGGCCAGTGCCTTATCCACTGTGCCACCAGCCAGGGCCTCTGAAGGATTTTAAAGGTGGGGGTTTTAGGGGAGGTCTCAGGGGAAGATCACAATAGAATATTCATTATTTTGTCCAAGTGCACCCTTATAGGGTTATGGTCTCCACTGCTTGGTTGGTGCTAAGGCAGGAGGTCGTTAGTCATGGCTGCTGGTCCTGATGTCAGTCACACAGTCACCCCACCTGGCCTTGTTTCTTTTCTGGGCCTGAAACACATCTGAGGCCTAGAAGTTATCTTCAGTTTGACTGGAACACTGTCTCTGATAAAAAGACTGAGACTGCTTTTAAGATTATTTGATGTGGGCCAGAACCTAATCATCCCAAGGCCTGAATGGTTAAGGGAGTGGTTGTGCAAGGGCTTGTATGAGAGTTGTATGAGGCTTTTTGGCCCTCTTGTTCCTCCTCTAAGGGGGTCTGTGGCTTGACCAGTCACATGCCAGTGAAGGGAATGTCAGGGGAGGCTCTGAACCTTACGGCCAGCAGTGTGAAAGGTCAGGGGGACCAACCACATGACCAGTGGTATACTAGGGGAGGAAAGGTCATCATAGGAGTAAGGCATTACTTTACAATTTTCACTGCAGGGTACCCAGGGTTTTATATTTTGGTGACCCTCTGTGCTTGGCCTATCATTCCTACATTGCTCTTGCCTAACTGCCTACTATGTCAACTTCCTAATGGAGGAGGGCTTCTGACATGTCTAAGTTGGTGAAAAATAATTCTTTATTGTGCTAGCCATTGAGACTTCTGAGTTTGTTGTGATATCTAGAATTAATTGTTCTTAACTAATAAGGCATTTATATATTTTAAATCTAAGCATGAAATTTACTACATTTTTCTTTATTGTTTGTAATAAAAACTCACCAATAGATTGTTCACCTTGGAATCCCTCCAAAATTCCCTTTTATTATTCCACATAATCAAATATATGACTATCTTTCTTACTATAAAACTTAATAAGTATGTACAGTAAAATTTCTACTTCTATTTACCTTTGCCTGGCGAACTCTTATTACCTTCCAAGTTCTACTCAAGATATGCCTCTGAAGTACTTTTTAACTTTTCATCTCAGACAGTTAGTTACTTCTTTATTTAGTTGCTCTCAATATTAAAAATATTGCTTCTATTGAGTGCACCATCCTATTTTGTATTTAATTGTATATGTAAACTATAAGGTCTTTGAGAACAAGAACCAATCTTATTAACTCATTGATCTTATTACTCTTTAATACCACATTATCCAGTTTAAGACTGGTATGTAGAAGATAAAATACCCTACAAGTGAATAAATCTATTGTGGTTAAAGTTGATAAAGGCATTAAACTATGTGTTTCATGTTAGTTTTCCAATATAAATATAATAAAGTATCTCCTCTGTATATCTAAGATGTTTAGGTATATATTTATATATGAATACAAATTCTGCTAAACCTTTGAGACTGAGAAGAATGTCCTGACAGGAATTTGTTTATTGAATCATATACTAGCCAAAGAAAGGATCAAGTCCTGGTGCATGTAGTCTAAAGCATCAATAGCAGGGCTAGATGGAGAAGACAAACAGGTTCACTCTTTGGGGAAGAAAGATGTAAGTTGTTTTGAAAGAATTTACATTGGTTTTAGATAAAGGGGCTGTGGAAGATGAAGTATGGGAAGTTCTGGGATAGGCCAATAGTCTCTAAAGAAGAAGTACTTGCTACATCCAGGTTAGTTCTGGGCAATAGCTCATGAAGTTCATGCATAAGCCTAAGCAGGATACAGTGGGGTCCGATGGTTAACTACCCTTATCTGGGGTGTCAAATGCATTTCCCCCCCAGGGCCACATTAGCCTTGTGGTTGCCTTCAAAGGGCTAAATGTAATTTTAGGACTGTATAAATGTAACTACTCCTTAACAGTTAAGCAAAACAAGGTGCCAGGCTGGATAAAGCCAGGTGGAGGGCCAGATTCAGCCTGTGGGCCTTGTGTTTGCCACCTGTGTTCTAGATAAATACCAAATAGTTGCCTAGAATTTGGTTCTAAGTTTCAAGGTACATTCAGGAATGTGGGCAGTCTTTTGTTGGTTGATATCCTTGGCTGCTAATTGATTTATAGCCTTTGTGCATTCCTTACATCCTGCTATAATTTAATTTAGGAGATCTCAGATTGTTTTCTTTCGTGAATACATATATGAACATAAGTAGCAAAATGGCACCAGAATATTATTAGTGATTGAACCTCAGTTCAGTAATCTCATTAGTTGAGTTCTGGCTAAGAAAGAATTCAGAGACAAGACTCAAATACAAGCTAAAGTTTATTTAGAAAGTCACAGAGATAGAAGAAGGGAGCCAGCTGGGCTGTGTGGGCTCGGGAAACAAGTTATAGAAGCAAAAAGAGAGCCCTTGGAGCTTAGGAGAATGGAAGTCAAAGAAAACCCATCTGGGGAAAGAAGAGGGGGAAAGGTGTTGGTGTGCTCCAGAAAGAAGGAGCTGCCCTAGGGAAAGAAGTTAGTGGGGAAAGGTGTACTGTGCTTAGGAAAAAGGAAGTACAGGTTGAGTCCTTTGTCTTAAGGGTCCTTATCTGGAGCTCTCAGGAGATTTCAGTAGTATGTTGGACAGCTTTCCAAGTGTGTCCTTTCAGGGTCCTGGTCTCTACAGGACCTGTTTGGCACCAGGGCGGTGGGTCATTAAATAATGCAGTTGGTCCTGAGGTCAGATATGGCTTTGCCCCGCCAGGTCTTACTGCTTTTCTGGGGCTGGAACTACAATGTAACTGAGACCCAGATATTATCTCTAGGGTTTAATGCTTAAATGAGTGATCATGCAAGGGCTGGTACGGGAGTTATAGAAGGCTATTCTCCATCAATCTTGTTCCTTCTCTAAGGGTGTCTATCACATGAGTAGCAACATGCCAGGGGAGGAAAGGTCAGGGGAGGGTTTCAACCACATGACCAGTAATAGGAAAGGTCAGGGGGTTTAAACCATATAACCAATGATATGCTAAGGGAAGAAAGGTCACCCTGGGATCAAGGTTCCAGCCTACAATTGTCATTGCTAGGCAACTCAGGCTTTCTGCCCTGGGTGATCTCCCTACCTGGCCTATCATCATTGCTTTATTCATGCCTGGCTAACTGCCTATTCCATAAATATATACACATGTTATATTTTAAATAATATACATATATCAGTGTTTTAAAAATAATTTTACTAAAGTGGAATTTATAAAGACATATTAATGATGAAACTATTAATTATATGAACAAAGAGCATTCTCTCTATAGTCTGAAATTACTAAAAAGCTACTAACATATAAGGCAAAAGAAATACAAGAAAGAAAAAAGGTACAAGCAAAAGGAACAATCATGAAATAGGCTTTATCACCAGATAGTTAAAGATTTATCATTTATTTATTTACTATTAAAGAGATTAAAAAAATATTCTGTTCATTATATTCAGAGAGAAGGGCAGGGAGGAAGAAAGAAAGGGAGAGAAGCATCAATGTATGGTTGCCTTTCACCTGCCTCCAGCTATGGACCTGGCTAGAGACCTGGCTTGAAACCTGGTTATGTGCCCTGACTGAAGATCGAACCAAAGACCTTTGGGTTCTCAGGCTGGTGCCATTTCACTGAGCCACTAGCCAGGCTCATTTTTTTATGTTATTAATTTCTTGTTGTTGTATTCCAGTTGTTTCATTTTTTCCTTGATTGCTCCCCGCTGCTCCACCCACCCTATCCTTCTACATTCAGTCCCCTGGAAAAGGTAATATAAACAGAACCACTTTAAAATGGAGTCAGATATGCCATTTTAGAGGAAGGACCTACCTTGCAAGTTTTATTTCTCAAACACTTGGAATGTTAAAACTGGGCAAAGTAACCTTTGGACTGGGCCTAAAGCAACATTGTTGCCCAAACAACTCTTTGCAAAGATAAGAAGAAAGCAGATATTGTGATCACCAGGCTGCAAATTAAAAGCATTCTTTAGCATTGGCATCACTAAAATGTTAGCTTATCTGCACTAATAGAAACTCCTTCCTCTTATTGATAGTATTGTTTCCCTTCCCTTTCTCATCCACACCCCTTACCTTGCCTCCTAATTGGAACACTATTTACAAAGAGTTTCTGCCTGAAGAAGCACTTTCAAAGTAGCCATTGTTTTGGATCTCAAATAAAACCTGGTTACGTCTTACTTTCGGCTTTTAGGTTAACATCACCAAAATAGTGTTGGGATAAAAACTGATTTAAGTACTAAAATGAAGGCTGGGAGGTCCCCTACTTTATTTTCTCTCTTATTTCGTTTTTTTCTTAAACAAAAAGTAGAAAAAAATGCTGGTCTTTTTAGGTATGCTGGCCCAACATAGGTCTGTTTACCTCATGGGGGATTTACTGGTTTTTAATACATTCAAAGAGCTGTATAGCCATCACCATGATCAATTTAAGAACATTTTATAATCCAAAAAGGAAGCCCATACTTATTACCAATCATTTCTACTACCATCCACCATCCTAAATATTTTATGCAACCACTAATCTACTTTCTATTTATTTAATAATACTGGAAATATCATGTAAATGGAATTATATGTGGTATTTTGTGACTGGCTTGTTTCACTTACTGTTTTCAAGATTCCTCTACCTTATAACTTGTAATTGTACTTTGTTTATTTTTTATTTTCAAATAATATTTTAATATACAAATTTAACTTAGCCATCCATTGGGTGATGTATATTTGAGTTTAAACTTTTGGGTATTGGAATTAGTGCTGGAAAGGCTTTTCCTGCTGACCCCAAGTAAAATGTGTGGTGCTTTACCAATATCACTTGATTCCAACGAGGTGTCAAATAATTTATTTGAACTCTGATACCATGTACCTGGAGTTAGCATCAGATCACACCAATTAAAGGGCTCAGTCCCACAAGACTGCCCCCAATTTGCAAGCCATTGGCAAATCCCTGGCCACCTGTACTTCTTATGAACTGGTATAAACTGAAATTAATTTAGATTGTAATAAAGAATAATAGGCATTTGTTTGAGCAAAAAGCAACCGCTGCCCAGGAGACACATGCAGGTAGAATCCTTGTTTTGGTGGAATGAGCAGCAAAGGGGAAACAAAGGCAGGAACCTCACCATTGCAATCTCACAAAGAACTTGACCGAGGAGGCTAGGAGCAGAGGGAGACCCGGCCCACCCGCCGACCCAGCATTCTGGGCTGGGCTGATGGTACCGCCAGGTGTTCAGCATCATCAGAAACACTGTGTTAGCATAGGAGGAGGAAAGTCCTTTCCACTATCTGGGAAAGAAAACCTTTGAAACTGCTTTCATCCCAAGGCCACAAAGGTGGGAGTGGGGTCACAGCACCCAAAGAAGCCCATAAAACAACTTGGGTTAATTGCCTACTTCTGGTCACTATCTGTTCTACGAGGAAGTCCCTAATGCTTACAGAGAAAGCCCATAAATAACTTTGGGTGACTGCTTCAACTTTAATTAACTGCCTCCCTTCACGTATGTTTTGCAACAAGATGAACAAATGGAGCCTAGAGCAAGATAAGGATTCCAGCGAACAGACCCCCACATATACCTAAGTCAGGGTAGTTATGTTCCGGAGAAGAACTGGTATTGCTTTTATTCATCAATCAATATGTAACTTCTTCACCCCCATCCCACCAACTATATACATCCTCAGAACAAAGGACTTGCTCTCTTGGTTCCCTGGCCACCCTTGGGCAAGCTTACCACCCTGACCTTTGGCCATCTGTGCTTCTGCTCTCCTGTTCATTAATAAGCTTTGCGTGCATGCTGAAAGGCTTACTGATCTGTAATTCTTCACTGCATTGATGAGAAGAACCAGGCCATCTCCAGTAACAACCTGAATTGAGTTCCACTGAGACAAAGGGGAGGCCATCTTTTATAATGCTGGTGCCACTGGCGAAGGGGCTCTTGTACACCATCCCCATCTGCCCCTATCAAGATAGAAATCAGGGAAATCAGGGGAAGAGGCAAAGCAGATTCAAAAGAAGAGGTCTTTTTGAAAGCAACGTGGAGGGAAAGGGGAAAGGTAAGGAACTTGACGCACCAGGAAAGCCCACTAGACCGACGAACTGCGGCTGGGGCTGGTTTATGCAGGGCCGGGCTGTTCACACTCGCACAGAGGAGATTGCTTTCCGTTTCCCACCATGAGCTGGTGTTGGACCAGCCCAGTGCAGAGTCAGCTCTTTGGGGAGGGAATGAAGAGAAACTTTGAAATTACCAAGGAGAAGCTTAAAAAGATACCTTGAAACACTCCCATCTGTCCAAGGGAGGCTCAGGCTGCCTCAACACGTCCCAGCAGGTTCTTAATTAGGTTCATTTTATGTAAACTTGGTATCCAAATTATGCATTTCTGAGTGGACAGGGCAGACTGAAGTCCTTTGCTAGAAACATGAAACTGGGCTTTTTCTGCAGTGGTTGACTCAGGCAATAGAAAGAAGCATGGTATTCTGTGGGAGATGGAGAGTTCAGGCTGAGCTTTTGGCTGGTAAACATAATACATGAAGCGCCCTGTAAGTAAATGGCCACCAAGATCTTATTATCCATGAAATTTGGGTCGTCGTTGGTGGACCATGGGGAGTCCATCTCAGCAGATAAATTCTTTTATGGGTTCACATCAGATGAATTTTTTTCTCTCAGTATTCACCTAGTTATAAATCAGGGGTTCCTGTGACCTCCTCCTCAGGGTTGATGATTTGTTAGAATGACTCACAGTCCTCAAAAGGACACATTACTACTCTGGCTGGTGTGGAGTGAGCACTGGCCTGTGAACCAAAGGGTCACTGGTTTGATTCCCAGTCAGAGCACATGCCTAGGTGGCAGGCCAGGTCTCTGTTTGGGGGTGGTTGAGAGGTAACCATACCTTGCCTCTCCCTTTCTTTCTCCCTCTCTAAAAATAAATAAATAAACTTTTTTTTTAAAGGCACATTACTGATATTTACCAGTTTATTACAAAGGAAACAAATGACTAGCCAGATGGAGTTACCTATACGGATGTCCAGAAGGGTCCCCAGTATAGAAATTCCTGTCTTCATGGAATTGGAGTATGTCATTGTCCCAGAATATTCTCAAATTTCATTGCCTAGAGGTTTGTGTGGAAGCTCCATTATGTAGGCAAGTTGATTAAATTATGGGTCATTGGGATTTAACTCGGATTTAACTCAACCTCCAGTCCCTTTCTTTTTCTTAGGGGTAGGGAGGGGGGTTGAAAGTTCCAAAATTTGAAGCTTTAACCAAAGATTAGCCTTTCTGATGACCAGCTGCTACCCTGAAGCTATGTAGGGGCCCAGCAAGAGTCATCTGTTAGAACAGGAGGCATTTCTATCACTTTCATCACTCAGGACATTTCAAGGGTTTTGGAAGCTCTATGCTGGGAACCAATGACAAGACCTGCATATCTTTCTTATTGTGTAATGGTGCAGCTTTGAACATTTGTATACAAGTCTTTGGGGTCAATGTGATTTTTATTTCTTTTGAGGATATACAAAATATACATTGTTAGTGTATTTGGTGACACTATTTTTAACAATTTGAACAAACACAAGGCTGTTTTCCAAAGCAGCTGCACCATTTTATAATTTCATCAGCAATGTATGAGTTACTATTTCTCCACATTCTTCCAGCACTTGTGTCTGTGTTTTTGATTATTCACTACAAGTGGCTATTCAGTGAAATCTCCTTGCTTGAATTTACATTTCCCTGACAATTTATGATGTTTAGCATCTTTTCATGTGCTTATTTGCCATCCATGTACTTTCTTTGGAGAAATGTCTGTTGATATCTTTTGCCCATTTTGTATTGGGTTATTTATCTTTTTATTATTGAGCTGTAAAGGGTGTATTATATATTCTGGATTCAAGTCTCTTATCAAATAAATAATTTGCAAATATTTTCTCTCTTTTTGCAGGTTGTATTTCCATGTTCTCAAAGATATATCATGTAGCATAAAAGTGTTTACTTTTTGTGAGTGCAATTTATTGTCTTTTGTAGTTTGTGTTTTGATATTGTATAAGAAACCATTATCTAATCTATGGTTACAAAAAGTTACTCCTATTTTTTTTCTGAGAGTTTCTTCATTTTAACTCTCACAGTATGTCTATGATTTATTTTTTGTGTGTGCTAATTTTAGTGTTTGGTATTTGGAAAGGAGTCCAATTTCACTTTTTTTTTGTCATATGTATAACTTGTGGATCAGTAAGTACCATTTGTTGAAAAACTTGTTATTGGTATTCTTATAAAAACTCAATTGACCATAGCTGTAATGGTTTAGTTCAGGATTCTCTAATCTCTTTGTTTTATTTTTTTAATTAAAAAATTTTAAAAAGGATTTTATTTATTATTTCCAGAGAGAGGGGAAGGGAGAGAGGCAGAGTGGGAGGGAAACATCAATGTATGGTTGCCTTTCACCTGTCTCCAGCTATGGACCTGGATGGAGACCTGGCTTGCAATCTGGTTATGTGCTCTGACTGGGGAATCGAACCAGTGACTATTGGGTTCGCAGGTCTTTGTTTTTTATTATATGAGTAAAACACTCTCTTGATTAGTGTAGCTTTGTAATAAATTTTGAAAATGGGAAGTGATAGTCTTTCAGCTCTGTTATCATATTTCAAGATTATTCTGGCTAAATAGAATCCTTGTAATTCCACATTAACTTAGGGTCAACTTTTAAATTTATGCAAAAGAAACTATTGAATTTTGATAGGAATTACGTTATATCTGTATATAAATATGAGGAATAGTGGCAGTTAACAAAATTAAATTTTCTGGTCCATGAATTTTTGAATGACAGTTTGTAATTTTCAGTGTACATGTCTTACACTTCTTTTGTTAAACTGATTCTAAGCAGTTGAGTTTTTTATGTTATTATTAATGCATTATTTCTTCATTTCCCCTTTGTATCATTCATTTATTTAGTATATAAAAATAGCATTTATTTTCATTTTTTTATTTTTTGAAAGAGTTTATTCATTACTTTTCTTTCTTTCTTTTTTTTTTTTTTTAAGAGAGAGTGGCAGGGAAGGAGGAAGAAAGAAAGAGAAACATCAATGTATGGTTGCCTTTCACCTGCCTCCAGCTATGGACCTGGCTGGAGACCTGGCTTGCAACCTGGTTATGTGCCCTGGCTGGGAATTGAACCAGCGACCTTTGGGTTTGCAGGCTGGCAGGATTTTTATATGTAGGTATGTCTTCATACTTTATAAATTCACTGTTTCACCAGCATCAATGTGATATTAATTGTAGGTTTCTGATAAATGTCTTTTATCAGATTAAGGAAGTTCCCTTTTAATTAATTATTTTATCTCCATTCAAAGATATTTTCATTGCTTTTATTTTTATGTATTTATTTTGAGTAGTTCATTTTTTATAGTATTTTTTTCTATTACTATTTTTCTCCCCTCTACCCTCCTCCACCTTCGCCCAACCCCTTTCCCGCCATGCAATCACCACACTATTGTCTGTGTTTGTGAGTTATTTTTCATTAATGCTGGATCCCTAGAGAAAGAGGAAGGGAGAGAGAGAAGCATCAATTAATTACCTCCCATATGGGTCCAGAACAAGGATCTTCAGTGCCCTGAGTAGAATCAAACCATAAACTTTCAGTTGGTTGATGCTCCAACCAACTGAAGCACAATGGCCAGGGCCTATTTGTTTAATTATTTTTATCATGATAGATTATTTGAATGTCAGATCTTTCTCTGCATTTATTGAGATGATTATGTTCTTATCTTCTTTATTGTTAATATGTATTAAATCTATTTAGGTCATTTATTTCTAATTGAATTGGTTTCAGTCTTTTATGTCTTTTTGGAATTTAACCATTTCATCAAAGTTATCTAACTTATTGGCATACAGTTGTTCATAATAGTCTTTTGTAATTTGTTTTATTTCTGTAAGATCAATATTAATATCCCACTGTAATTTCCAATTTTAGTGATTTAAGTCTGCTCCATCTTTTCTTATTCAATTTAGTGATAAGTTTGCCAATTTTGTTGATCTTTTCAGAGAAACAGCTTTTAGTTCCATTAATTTGGATTGCTTTTCTATAATATATATATTTTTTCTGTTGCACATTTTATTATTTCCATCTTTCTGTTTGATTGCTCCCTCTCCTTCACCACCCCTCCCCCTGCAATGTCTTAAGTTTCAAGGCTAGGTTATTGATTGAACACATTTCCACAGTTTTGATATAGGCATTTATAGCTAAAAATCATTGCTAATTTCCCTCTAATCACTGACTTAGCTGTATTGATAAGATTTGGTATGTTATAGGATCATTTTAATTCATCTTAAAGTACTTTATAAGTTCTAGTATGACTTTTTGAGTTATTGTTTTAAGATTTTCATTATTTTTAGAAAGAAGGGCAGGAAGGGAGGAAGAAAGGAAAAGAGACATCAATGTATGGTTGCCTTCCACCTGCCCCCAGCTATGGACCTGGCTGGAGACCTGGCTTGCAATCTGGTATGTGCCCTGACTGGGAATCGAACCAGAGACCTTTGGGTTCGCAGGCCAGTGCCAGTTTCATTTGCATTTGAGGTGAATATATATTCAGCCATGTTTAGGTATTTTGTTCTATAGATGCCTGTTAGGTATTGTTGATTTATAAAGTTGTTAAGGTCTTTCATTTCCATGTTGTTCTTCTGTCTAGTTGTTCTAGTCATTATTAAAAAGGAGGCATTGAAGTCTTCAACTACTATAACTGAATTGTTCATTGTTCTTTTTATTTTTGCCCTCTATTTTCATACATTTGAAGTGCATATAGGTGTATGATTTTATATCTTCTTGACATATTTGACATTTTATTATAAAATGGTGCTCGTACTTTTAAAAACTTTTTTTGGTTTATTTTACTTTACAGTCTCTTTTATTTGAAATTAGTACAGACACTTCAGCTTTTTTATAATTGCCTTTGCATAATATATCTTTTTATTTACTTTTAAAAAATTTATTTATTATTATTTCCAGAGAGAGGGGAAGGGAGAGAAACATCAATGTATGGTTGCCTTTCACCTGCCTCCAGCCACAGACCTGACTGGAGACCTGGTTTGCAACCTGGTTATGTGCCCTGGCTGGGGAATCGAACCAGCAACCTTTGGGTTCACAGGCTGGCACCTTATTCACTATATCTTTTTATTTTTAACTTTTGATTTGTGTGTATTTTTTAACCTAAAGTATGTCTCCTATAGACAGTATTTTGTTCAATCTTTTTATAAAACCCAGTTTGGCAATCTGTTTTGTTCAAATTACTTAATTTATTTGTATTTAATTTTATTATCGCTATTGTTTCATTTATGTTTTTCATTTTACTTTTTTGATTTTTTGATATTGTTCTGTATTTTCTTTGTTCCTCTAGTCTTTTAGTTCTTTGTTTTGTATTAAGTGAGTGTTTTCTAATATAACAATTTAATTCTTTTAATAGTTTATTAACTGTATTTTTCCCAATTATATCTTTAGTGAGTTCTAGAGTTTAACATATATATTAACTTATCAGAATATATTTCAGGTTTATATTACATAGTTCTAATAAGATATAAATACATTACTTCTACATAGCTCTACGTTTCTCTTTTGGTGCTATTATGCTAGCTATAAATAATACATATGTAGATGGATGTAATACAACAATAAAATTTAAAAAGAAAAATAAATAATACATATGTATATAAAACCTGTCAATACATACATGATCTTAGGTACTAGTTTTTATAATTTTATTTTTTTTAAGCTCAGCAAAAATGGGGAACAAGTATATATTAATAATGTTGATTATATTCCATTTATTATTTTCCAATTTTATATCTCTTCATTTATTCCAGAAGATTCAGTTACTATATAGTATCATTTCCTTACTCCAAAATAGCTTTATTTTTACCCATCTTCTTTAAGCTGTTAATGCTATATATGTTATATATCTATGTGTTATAGGTCCAAGTTCAAAACACAGTTATATATGTATATGTGCATACATACTATTGCTTTTTAAATAAGTTAAGGAAAAGCAAGTAAAGTACTATGTTTTTATCATTTGTACTGTGTTCTGTAATTACATAACCACCTTTACTGGTTGTCTTTGTTCATGATGATTTAAATTTCTACCTGAGTTTATATGCTTTCTGCCTAAAGAGTTTCCATTATTATTTCTTGGAAAGTGGGTCAGCTAGCCATGAATTCTCTCACATCTCACTTTGAAATGTCTTTATTTCACCTTCATTTTGAAACATACTTTTCTTGGATAAAGCAATCTTTCTTGACAGCTCTTTCTTTTCTTTTCTTTTCTTTCTTCTTACATTTATTTATTTATTTATTTAGTAGAGGGGGTATTGATTATTTTACCCATTCCCTTCTGAACTGTATTGTTCCTGATGAGAGGTCAGCCACTAATCTTATTGGAGACGTGCCCATTGTAAGTGATAAGTGGTTTGATCTTGTTGCTTTCAAGCTTTCTCTTTGTTTATGCTTATCAGCATCTTTATTATAGTACGTCTGGGTTGGGTGTGCGTCTGTTTTTACATTTATTCTATCTGGAGTTCATGAGCCTCTGAGGTTTTGGAAAGCATTCAGCTATTATTTATTCAGATAGTTTTGCTGCTTCTTTCTCTCTCTCCTGTGAGTCCAGCAATCCTACTGCAAATATATTGATATGCTAGAGGTTTTTCACATTTTCGTGAAGCAGTGTTCATTTTTTTAATTCCCTTTACTCTTTGTTCTTCATTGTATAATATTTGTCAATCCGTCTTCAAGTTCACAAATTCTTCTTTCCTTCCAGTCATATTTTCAGTGATACATCTCTAGTGAATTTTCATTTGTTTTTGTACTTTTCAAATCCGGAATTTCCATTTTGTTCTTTTTCAAAATTTCTGTTTTTTTTAAAAATTATTTTCTTTATTTTTTTTAAAGATTTTATTATTTCCAAAAGAGAGAAATAGAGAGAGGCAGAGAGGGAGAGAGAGAGAGAGAGAGAAGCATCAATGTATGATTGCCTTTCACCTGCCTCCAGCTATGGACCTGGCTGGAAACCTGGCTGGAGACTTGGTTATGTACCCTGGTTGGGAATTGAACCAGCGACCTTTGGGTTTGAAGGCCGGTGCCTTATCCACTATGCCACCAGCCAGGGACTTATTGTTATTTTCTACTTGGTAAGACATTGTCATCATACCTTCCTTTGGTTCTTTAAATACAGTTTTCCCTGATTTTGAACATATTTATAATATCTGCTTTGCAGTTTTCATCTGTTAAACACATTTGAGCTTCCCTCAAATTCAAACAATATTGTCTGATTTTTTTTTTTTACTCCTGTGATTGAGTCACATTTTCCTATTTCTTTACATATCATATGTATTTTTATTGAAAAAAAAACATATCTATTACATTGCAGCAATTTGTGATATTGATATCCTTCACTGTTCCCCTAGATCATTTTGTTGTCATTGTTTGTTAATATATTGTAGAGACTCTGGACATTTAATACCACTCCAGACTTCAGATCTTGGTGGTGATGTTATTTGTATTTTGCTTGTTTATTTCCTTGGTTGCCTAGATGAAGTGGGTTCACTCTGGAGCTGTTTTCTTATCCTACAATGGGAACCAGGTTGGAGAATCACAGTCTCTGTCCTCTCACTTGTGCTTTTTTACACTCTACTTTTATAGCATAGAACTTGGTAGGATGAGACATCCTGCTAATCTGTCTAACCTACAGTGAAACTATAGTCCTAGACTGGTGGCTAGGGGAAGAGGGAACACCTCTGTGGCAGAATCTACTCAGAAAGGGGCTTCTGTCATACTGATCTGGGGGAGAGGGTAGGAATGGCTCATGGCTCAAATGCTCTAAACCCACAGTATTCTTACTCAATTTATAAGATTTTCTTGAATGAAATGCTATTGATACCCTTATATGTCATTCTGATATCTTGCAAAAAATTTCAATGGTTGTTTTATTATAATGTTCACCAGTAAATGATTGCTTAGCTGGGGTGAGTCCTGCCATCCTCCTACCCTAGCAGATTTTGAAAACCCTACTGCTACACTTTTCTTATCTAAAAGAAAAACAAATATAAAATTCAAAAGCATCTGTACTGAAATTATACTTTTTCTTTCCTCACTATTCTAAAATGAGTTTGCTGACTGCTATTTAAATTATTTTCTTACACTGCAGTAAATACTGTAGTTTGCTAGGTAGTGTCTGGCAAATTAATATTCTAATACAGGAAATATTGGTTATGAATACAGTTGACATTTAATGAAAACAATACTCACATGAGTTTTATAATTATTTATTAGAGTCAATATTTTGCAGACATTAGCTTGCTTTTAAAATATTTTCCCCTTTTTTGTGAGGCTTTCTTGATCTTACTATAAAAAGAAATAGAAAAAAGAATATGTATATATTAAATCTGCTTGTTAAAATGTACTCTCACTTTCAGTATGTGTCCATTTAACAGGAAATTCAATAGATAAGAATAGTATGTTTATCACAGAATGTATGGTAATTTTTCCTGGATGTGAATGTGATGTAGGAAAGATTTTTTTAAACCTCTTTACAAGTGTTCATATTTTAATCTATTTGAAATTAAGACATAAGCTTCTTTAAGGCTACCCTCAGGAATTTCTAACCTCTCAGGAAGTGAATGACAAGTTTGAGGCAAAAGGAACTATATAACTTTCCTAAAGGAAAGAGAAAAATTGTAACTAATTAAAATGGCAAAATTATTTTACAACTTCAAAGGAATTTCAATTAAAATGATAGATTAACAAGGTTTTTGAACAACATACATTGAGAATTAAGTGTAATTAATAATGTATAGAAACAGAAAATTTGCCTTTGGCACAATTTTAACATAGGCTGCATATTTATTATAGATGTATGGTTTGACAAGTTAGAATATCAGAACCATAGAATTTTAAAAACCTTCAAGTACTAGATAAGATAATGTCCTCAATGATGATTTATTTAACAGAAAGATGTAAAAATTGCGGTGCTCTAATAAAATTGTTACTTATTTCTTATTTATGTGAGGGCCAAAAATCAGGAAGCCAATGCTTTTGCATATAGTTATCCTTCATGTTGTTTTTTTAGTTACTTTTTTTGGACTCTGTTTCCCTACTGAATTTCAGTGCTTTACATGAAGGGGAAAGCGTAAAAAATCTTACTGGATAGGTTTGACTGTCACGCAAGATGTGACCCATTTCCTTCTTTGCGTTTCTTGTCTGTCTTTTCTTTTCTTACCTTTTTCTTTCTTTCTTTCTTTCTTTCTTTCTTTCTTTCTTTCTTTCTTTCTTTCATCTTTTTTTGTCACATTCTATTAGTATTTACTAACACTTAAATTTTTAAAAGGCTGATGAGATATGAATTCTGCTTAAGTATCCTTGAGAAAAGAAAACATGTTTGGTGAGCAATTTTCTAGTGTGCCATCCAGTGGCTTGACTTTCAGAAAGAAAATTAAGTCATCATACAATTCAGGATTTGCTATCTACAAGAGATGAAAATAGTTGCATTGATTCCTTTCTGTCCTTTCTGTGCTTCTGATTGCTTTAACTTAATAATGCCTCCTGTTGGTTTTTCTTTGTTAATCAATAAGCTGGCAGTCATAAAAACAGAAAATGTGACAGTTGGAAGGAATGCTTCCTCATTTTGCAGATATTAACAAGAAGTGACTTGAACAAGTCACAAAGGTAATTAGTGAAAAATAGTGATTATTGAAGTTATCAATAACTGATGATAATGTAAGCAGTGAGTGAGACAATATCATAAGTAAGAAGTTTGGTCTAAGAAAATATGGATTTTACACTGACTATGCCATAAACTTAGTGCATGAATCTGGGTACATGACCTTTATCTTGCAACTGAGACCTAATCTAGGGATAAAACATCGTATTTTTGTTTTGTTTTGTTTTTCCTGAAGAATCTCCCATGGAAAGTTGAAGAATCTGCAGTCAAGGACACTTTTTGGATTTCAGGAGGGCTGTTGCATTCAGAACTGTGACATACCAAGTTATGGAAGTTGGCAGAGATTTGGTTGTGCACTATTTGAGAATTCAGATGCCCTTCATTTTGCTATGAAACTAAATAATTCTGAACCAACAGGAAGAAAACATCAAGAGCCATGTGTTCTGTTGCTTAAAAAAAGTTAAAACAAAATTTAAATCTCAGTTTGAAGAATGTCAGTATACTTCAACAGGGATTTAATTTTGCTTTAAAAAGTACAGAAGAAGAGACCCTGACTGGTGGCACAGTGGATAAGGCACTAGCCAGAGAACCCAAAGGTCTCTGATTCAATTCCCAGGCAGGGCACATAACCAGGTTGCAAGACATGTCTCCAGCCAGGTCCATAGCTGGAGGCAGGTGAAAACAACCATACATTGATGTCTCTGTCCCTCTGTGCCTCTCTCTCTTCCCCTCTTTCTAAAAATAATAAATAAAATCTTTAAAAAATAGTATAGAATAAGAAAAAGAGGATACAAGAAAAATGAATGAACTAAAAAAGCATAAAAAGCAGAAGTAGCAATCTGAAACTTATTATTTTCCCACTGAATACTGGTAACAAAAGTGTGATGAAAGTATGGTGCCCCTCCCCTGCCCCCCCAAAAAAGGTTCTTTTTGGATTGTATTTTCCTTATCAGTAAAAAGAAGGATTTGAATAAGATATCCACACCTCTCATTATGATCTCAGAACCTAATAGCCAATATTAAAAACCACTAAAATTGAGACAGGAAACAATAACATAAATTAAGATTAAACATAAATGTATATTCTCAAAAATTACCATATTATCTTACCCCATATATCCTCCATGCTAGTACCTTTTAAAAAATAAAAGCATGTTTAAAATATGCTTCATTCCTCAATTTGTTCTTCACATTTCCCATTGTAAATACCAGGAAAAGTCTACTTCATTGTCTTCATGAGTTGGGAATACTCAGGCTATTACTGTATGAAGTTGTTCCTAGAGATGCACATAGTATGCTGTAGTATCAGAGATGTATCCACTGAGTTAGCTTCTCTGTTCTGAAGTCTGAATTTGAAGAGAAACATTTATATAACATTCTATAGGAAAATATAGATATATAAGTTAACATGGAATAAAACTAAAAAAGTGAATACTCTGTAGAGATTTTACTACAAAAAATTTACTACAAAAAAATAATGTATTCACAATATTTTAAAAAATTCTGTTTAGTTTTATATTGAGATTGTATTATTGACTAACTCCTGTAGTTTTGAGGAAAATAACATAGGTGCTAATACCTTTTACTTGATCTTAGGTTTATGCTGTAAAGCTTGAAATTTGATTACCCTTATTATTCTTGGCTGATATAATTATAAATGTGATTAGTAGGGAAAAATATAGTCATACTATTTACAAAACCAACCAGTGATTTTTCCAGTTCAAAAATTTAGCACTTGACTTCTTTAATCAAGACACTGCTTATATTTCTTTTAATTCTACAAATATATATTTTTGAATTACCCAACCCTTTATAATCCTTTAGTCATCTTATCACTTCCTTATCCCAATTCCACATTGATGCATTTCAAATGACTCAATAGTAAATCAGTCTTGAAATTACTGCTTCCACATTAATTCATTATTGTGAATTATGAGTTTTATGAATAAATATTTAGTTCCTACATTTTATTATACCATGGTGATACCAAGATGAATGAGATATAGTTCCTGGTGGCCCAATATAAGATAAAAATAGGCATTTAAATTGATCATTCTACTAAAATGTGATGAGTACTATGAAAGAAATATTCATCCCTAACTATGGAAGCATCTGGGATTGCTACTTGGACAATAGCTTCACAGATGCATTATTGGTATCCCAAATAGGAAATAATCAGGCAGAAAGAAAGAAAAGTTCTGCCTTCTAGGGCGAAAGGACAAGTAAAGCATAGATACTAACAGTAAATAACATTACGAGAGTGCAATAATTTAGTACAGGTTGCATATCCTCAGTGCATTGGTGTGCTGGAGCTGACCCCTACTGGCTTAGAAGAACTAATTGTATGTATCTCTCCCTGACATCATCTCAATGATATCACTTTGGTAGCTTAATATTGGCTATGTTGGGAGTATTATCATGAAGATAATGGGAAAATTTCCAATGCTGTCCTCTTCTATTTTTCTTCCCCCATGTCTCTGTCTTTCTTTTCCTTTATCCTAAAGAGTTGGTTGTTAAAATTTTACCAAGACACCACTCTTTGTTAGTATAACAGTCTTAATAAAATGGCACACCAGGAAGAATGCAAAAACATGCAAAACTATGACTTAGCCATTGTGAAAGTCTATTTTCTCATGAGTTCACCAGGGGACATTTCTGTACTCTATGGCCTGGGAAATATTGACAAACACATGGTAGGAAGCCTTTGAGGATGCTGAGATGGAAAGATGACTGAGGATTTATACTGGGAAAGAAGTTGGTGACCAGGAAACCAATAAGTCTGAGGATTTGTATTGGGAATGAAATTGGTGACCAGGAAACCAGTAAATTTGCATGGTTCGTGAATAAAGAAGGAACTTCCCTTCTTTTCTGGGAGTTTAAAATTGATTGCTTGCAGAGGTGTTGAAGAGGAAAAAAAAAAAAAAAACACATCTAAATCAGATGCAGAGTTCCTGTGGTCTTCTGGAGAGTTTCAGGGGTTGAAGAAAAGTAAAGAAGGTGATACACATGGGAGTCCCTTTTATTTTTCCTCAGGTTTACCAAGAGAAGAGTGGCTACCATTTTCAAAATCTGGAATGTTTATAGAAGGATAATTTAAAGAGAAGTATGGAGGACCTTCAAATTATGGGTACAGAATATATCTGCTTGAACTACACAATGTATTACTTAGGCAATAGGACAAGATTATGCTTAAACCATGCTGGAAAAGAGCTGTCAACACTTTATAAACTGTTGAAATAACTTCTTTATCAGTAGAGCATTGCATTGTCTCACCACTTAACTTTCACAACTTTATCTTCTTTGAACCATTTAATTTCTTATTATGATCTTCAGTGCTTGGCAGATAGATGCATATAAAATACCATAATAGACATTTTATGGGCCATTCAACGGGTGATCTTTGAACTCACATTGCTAAGTAGTCTGTGGAAAATAAGACATTTTAACACAATTTTAAAAGCAATCTACATTTCAAAACCACTGTGATGGTATATGTATTGGTTCTAGTAGACATTATACATTGTTAAATGCTTAAAAAATTATATGAGAATCTGTCAAGTTTAGAAAGGAACAATTATATTCCATTCAGGTCACTGACCATAAATTTCATGGCAAAGTTCTGGTATATTACCTTTGCGACAGTCATTTTGGCTATACTCTAGGGTTCTAAAATATTTAAATTAAGTACACTGGTAATGTCAGTATACTCCAGATAAATTGGTTTAAGCATTAAAGCCATAGATTAAAGAGTCCTTATATAGGTAAAGATTAAGATGTAAAGTACCAGCCTCCAACTGTACTTAGATGTATAAAGTTTCTGAGTCTGTGGTACTGGGGATGGAGATACTATGTAGTTACATAAAACTCTTCTGCTCTGGAAAATCCTTCACCAATAAGGGAGGTAAGTAGAATAATAATACTTTAACATGAATATCTAGGACAAAAGTAAAATGAAATTATGTTAAGGTGTATATAATCTGAGATTTTACCATCCTTGTAAACTAAAAAACTGCCTTGCCACAGTTCATGGATGCTGGCAGAAGACATAGGGCTCCTATGTCAGAGACAAAGGACTTTAATACTCACAGATCACTAAGCAGCGTGACCTCCAATTTTTGCCTTGGTTCTCCCTCTGTGTCCTGTAATGGACAGACTTTAAAGCAACCCTTTCTCCCTAAAGTGATTCCCATCTGCTGATGTTCATGCTTTTGTGTAATGAAAGTGGGAGGGGTCTATGACTTGCTTTTAACCGGTAGAATATAGTAAACATGATAGGATAGCCCTCTTATAGCTAGGTTATATAATATAGCAAAGCTGATAACATGTCACCCATACAATTACATTATATAAGTAAGAGTGTCTTGGCAGATTGAAGCAGGGGACTAATCTAGTTTATGGGCTGGATGAAGGAAATTGCCATGTTGGAAAATCCACTTGTCAAGGAACTGCATGCAACTGTTAGAGAATATGGCAACCTCCAGCCAACAGCAGGTAAAACCTAGCATCCTCACTCATACAACCATAAGTAACTGCCAGTAACCTGAATGACCTTGGAAGCAAATTCTTCCTCTTTTGGATTTCCAGATGACAAATGCCCAGGGTGGCACCTTGATTGCAGCCTTGTGACACTCTGAGCAGAAGACCAAGCTCAACTGTGTTTGGGTCCTTGGCCCATGGCAAGTTTGAGACAGTAACTACAAATTGTTTTAAGCCACCCTGATTGTGATCATTTGTTACATGGCACAGAAAACACTCCTGGTGTCCACGGGTGTAATGTAGAAGCAAACCTAGGTAGATGCTACACACACAGTGGATTTGTGTCCCAGCTGATGGACTCTGAGATTAGGAAATTCTAATCTCATATAAGGGACTTCTATCAAACTTGCCTAAATTTTCCTTCAGAAGGATGTATTACCTTATAATCTGGAACAGTAAATTGATCTGCCTCTGGCCATGAGGAAAACACTTTCTTCATCTTCCAGGGCTGATTGCTATACACGTATCCCTGAAAAAGTAGTCTAGGACAGCCACTGCCACAAGATTTGCTACAGAGAATTGTTGCTGGCAGCTCCAGGGTTCTTTTAGCACTGTAGGTGGATTTCTATACACTTAGCATTATACGTGCAGAGAAGACCACTGTAATATCTCATCCATGCCAAAAGGTCCATTTGGGGCAGTAAAACGGTCTAGAGATAACCAAGCCTATTTTCTAAAATAATATTTATCTACATTTTCTTTCTTGATCAATTGAAGTTACCGTCACAATTACTAACATTCAGATAATGTTATGCTTTGGTGCAGAGCACCTATGGGCATGTGCATGAACGTAACACATCCATAAGAAGAGAAAGGGAGACTCTTATGGCCTGTCTCAAATGAAAAGAAGATATAAATCTATTTTTCCCTCTTCAGTACTTAAGATATTGGTATTTTAGGATATAACATAAGACTAAAGATATTATAGAACATTAATAGAATTCAATAGATTCATTTCAGTTAAAACATTTTCAAGTTGTAAATACTCAGCTTTTAATGAGTTTCTAATATTTTTAATACAGATGATTGATGGACTTAAATTCTGGGGTGCTAGAACATCACACTAGGTAAATAAGAGTTTATTGATTTAATAATGTTTACACAAAACACAGGATTTACAATCCTGGCAAAGATTTCAAGAGATGATGTAAACTTTACTGGAATAACTCTTAAAGTGATGGCCAAAGTAAGTGAACACCCAAGAATGGTTTATTCAACTTGTAGCCTTGGCAGAAATGTCAAAAATGGGTGCTCTGGAGGCTAAAGGAAATTGTTCTATGAAAGTTAGAACTTCTTTGCTAGTTTATGCACCTGAGACAATTTTGATTAAGAACCCTTTTGTTGAAAAGAATATTAGGTCTTTGGCAAAAGGATTCTGTAATACCATTACAAATATACAGGGTTATGATTCACTCAGTCTTTTCCCATCATTTGATAAAGTAAATTTATAATGGAAAAAGAACACCCAAACATTTGAAGGACTATTAGACATAGGCATTCAGAGACTTAAAGTAACACCACGTCTCCTTTTTTGAGTATGACATATGAGGGCCAGTTAATAAACAGAGCACTGAGTAATATGTAGCTCACAATAAATCTATATATAGACCCACCATAATCTCCTGAAGTAAAGTTAGGATAGGCATATTAGATTGTTAGTGCAGCCCCACATTAGTTAGTAGATCTACAAGGTAAGAAATTACTGAAATGGACATATGAAAGTGGGCAGAAAGTGTAGTATTTTGTATCATGTTGATGGTTGCCAAAGAGTACCTACCCATAAAGCACACTACTATAAATAACCCATTTGACAAAACAGTTTTGTCACCTGTTTCTGACAGCCAGCCTCTGATACCAGCCACTTGATGCAGTGAACATATGAATGAAATGGCCATGATGGCAGAGACCTCATTTCAAAGGCCTGATACAATGGGCTCCCACTAAAAAAGCAAAGCAAAACAAAACAAAACAAAACAAAAAAAACCTTCACAAAACAATCTAGCTATTACCATTGCTTAGTGCCAAGCCTGTCAGCAATAGAAATGAAAATCTCTCAAAGTGGCACAATTCCTTGAGGATACAAACCAGCTAATTCTGTCAAGTTGACAATGGTGCTGCTATTCCAGTCTGTCAGGGCCAGCGATTCCTTCAGACAGGAGTGGAGACATCTGCTGGGCATGCCTGCCTGACCTCAACTAGTACTACTGCTAGAGGACTTACAGGGTGTTTGACACAATGGCTTGGGATTCCACAGAATATTACTTGACAGCTGTACCCATTTTATAAAAAAATAACGTGCGGGAATGAGCTGTGATTGTGGGATCAACTGGTCATATCACACGACCTAGAAGCTGTTGGACTGATAGCAGGTTGGAACTGATGGCAAACCTGATCTGGCAGTTCAGATGTGCTACATTAAGAGGACTGAGCAGCATCCTGAAGGATGCAGTATTTGCGGTCTGTCCCAAAACTGTTTTCATTATATTGACATTGGCTCGATATTTTCAGGACAAACCTCGAACACCTTGAGGCAAAGATGCGTATATGGTGCTGTGTACTTAATACAAGAAATTCACGGATCCATCATTATAGAAAAGAAATGGCTACACTTATCATAATTTCCAGTGATCCCTGAAAGAGCACATGCTTCCTGTCCCTTCAAGTGTGGGATCTGCTAGATTAGACCCAATGGGGGAAATGTTTCCCCAAGGCAAACAGCAAGGGTTCTGCTGAACTCTGAGAGACTGCTGCCCTGTGGTGAGGAATGTGGCTTCCGATCAAACTCCTGGATGACCTGACCTGACTGACTATAGGCAATAAAAAAGGCTTTGCTTGGCAGGCTTCTGAGAAAAAGCCCTATCCACACTAAACTCAGTGCACAGCCATGCCTTACAGTCTTCTGGTGGGAGTTACTGTCAAGGACTTGGGCCCCATCCCCTAGCCAGCCCTGTGTATCTCCATTCTGAGCCCAGACACCATTCAGAGACCTCATCAAAGGGCCCCAACAGAGAGACACTTTTCCTCCACCTTCTTACCAGGGGATCTTAACTAAAACACTTTGCTCTGCTCTGATTCAGCACCTTTTCACTCCTACCCTTGTGTCCTCCACTCCTCCAGACCCTTGGTTACAAAAAATGGCAGGAGCATTGTGTTCAGGACTCCTAGTGAGACAGTGTCCCCACCTGCACTGATCTATTTTCTCACATGGCAGCCTTCCATGGGACAAAAATGGAACATTGGGAAGCCAATATCTATTTTGCCTCTTGCTTACACTACCAAAGCAAGTAAAGAAAGGCTTGATTGTTACATTTGGTTTGGCTAATTGTCCTATGACCACATTGATACCTGGCAGCTCCATATCTAGGGACTTCATACTTCAGGCAAAGGACCAGAAGGCAAGAAAAAGAGTCATCAGTTTGTTAGGAGTAACTGATACTGATCATCAGTAGGAGGTAGAATGGCTGTTATACAGTGTGAGCAGGAAGGAATATATTTGGTACACAGATAATCCACTTAGATGCCTGTTGGTTTCATCCAGCCCAGTTCTGATGGAGAATGGATAAGTAAATTAACTTCAGGCTGAAAAGGGCATGGTGACTCCACTTTGGCACAAAAGTCTGTGACACTCAATCAGAGAATATAGGACTGGCATAGCAAATGATACAGGCAGAAGGGCAGCAGAATTGAAAAAGAAAACAGAGGAAAAGAAGACAGATCTCTGTTGCCACACAAAACATCGAGGAATCTGATTTGTTTTACCATTAAAACCTTGGAGAAACTGCTGCCAAAATGTGTATGACATAGGTCCCAGCAGTACAGTGGAGGTGCTGGGGTGGACATGTGATGTAACCTAGATTCCTAGTGAAAGAAAGAGTGGGAGTGCTGCTGACAGTGCTGCTGAAAGACGTCTTCAGCCCTCAGCTCTGCAGGGATTGCCTCTGCTGGGGAAATCTGGATCTCCCTAGTCATACTTTCTTTAGTCACACAGCTTATACATATTGAAGGACTTACAGAGCACCAGTATAAAACATTGATTATTTTAGCCCAAATAGGATAATTCTGATATATTGTACTCATTCCAGAGATGGCCATCGGTTAGCTATCAGGACTTTTCCCTCTGCTGCTTTCTCTATAGTTCTGCAGTTATTGATTCCAAGGATACTCCCTAAGAGTCTGTACAGTAACCTCCAGTGTGAGTCAGCTTCTTGTATTACCCAACAGGACTTTTTCCATAATTAAAGTTCTAAAGAACCATGGCCCAAGGGCATAATCTACCTCAGTCAGTCACTTATTTTGAACTCACTTTCAAGCTAAAATGTAACTTTATAAATTAAATGTTGTGTGTTGCATTATTTAGTTATAAGCTTATAGTGAATTTGCATTTTAGACTTGCTAAATATTGAAAACAATGTCAAGTATTTCTGGAAAATTCTGAGCCATTGTAAATAAAGCTATGAATAGGTAAAAATAGAATTAAATAATGGGGAACTCTAACTGTCTTATGTAATATATTTGTATGTTCCTCAAAATTTGTGGTTTCTGTGTTTTCATATAATGCAGGTTCTATAGAGTGAATGTTCCCCACCCCTCATTTATATATTGAAATTCCAATTCCCAGTGTGAGGGTTTTGTAATGGGGCCTTTGCAAGGTAATTTGGCCATGAGAGCATAACCATGAATGAGCTTATTGCCTTTATAAAAGAGACCCCTTCCAATATGCAAGGTTATGGCAAGCAGGCAGCCACCTTTGAACCAAGAAGTAGGCTATCACCAGACACCAAATCTACTAGCACCTTGATCTTGACCTTCCTAGTCTTTTGAAATGTGGGTGTATGTTTTTTTGTTTTTTTGTTTTTTTTTATTTATAAGCCACTCATTCTGTGGTATTCTATTATAGTGGTTTGGATGAACTAAGACAGTAGGTTAGACTTATTAAAATAATGAATCCAGGAATTTCCTACAAATAAAATTAATTATAAGAGAAACATGATTTCTCAAAAACTTGGGGACCAAGTTTTGTCTGTGGAAAATATACATGTTGCAGGAAAATGGCAACATGGCAAAACTCTTGTATTGTAATATATATCACCCAAAACAAAAATAAAATTAAAAACTTTTGTAATTGATTTATTTTTGATATTTTAAGGGGAAATATTCTGCAGCTCAGATTTGTAATAAAATAACCTCATCATAAATTGAATCTTGCCTAATACACAGGTCTCCGGGGTCCCAATCTAGACCAGTTGGGAATTTGTGTATTTAATAAACACCCAATATAATTCTTATGAGGTTGTCTCATTTCCTCATGGCTTCTTGTTAATCAAAGCCTGGAATCCCAGTACTCTTACCCTCCCTTAGGATAATGCTAGCTACACTGTGCTGATCTGAGGAAAAAGGTAATTTGAGATAATGCCAAGATTTCCTTTTCTGTCCCCAAACTGAATCATCCACCCTACTTCACTAGTGTGAAAGTGCTTTATGTGCAGTAGCCTTTTCTGAAATTTCAGAATTATCTTCAGAGACTTATAATTTGGGGGAAAATATGTTTAAAATTTCCAAACTAGTTGCTAAAACTTGTTCCTAAATGTCAATCTTTATTTTATAGCCTGCAACCAGATGTGGAAGAATATATAAATAAAATTTGCACAGTTCAATGAGAGTGTCTAATTCAGAAACTTGCTTTCCCACCTTGAAATTTAGCTTCTCTCTCTTCTTTCTAGATAAATTCCCTTCTTCAGTCTTTTATTTTTTTATTTTTACTCTTTAAGTTGAAAAACTCTTGGAGCTTGTACATCTGCTCTATTCATCCTAACCTATCAGGATTATTAATAGACACTACTGATACTGATTAATGGTATGTGACACCACTCCTGTACTATTCAGTGTGAAATGGGCAGAGTAGGAATGTAGTCTACATAGGCAGAAAATGTTTTTTATCAGATTGACTAATTACTATCTCATAGTTTGCATTTCTAACCTACAGCATAGTTGTATACTGAACTTAGTTGTATTTTATTCAGATAAATATTGAACATTATACTTAGTGGCAGAAGTAAGGAAAAAGCAAGAATGTCCATGATGTTGAACATTATTTATCATTATTCTGGAAGTCCTGACAAATTCAATTAGAGGTAAAATAAAATAAGAAATATAATTAAAAGGAGAAAGCTAAATGCCATTATTTACGGTTATTATAGTAACTTGAAACTTTAATAGACTCAATTGAAAAATTGAAAAGAGTAAAATAATTCAAAATGTTGATTGATTTTAACATGAACATGCAAAAGTTGACATCAGTTAAAATCAGGTTAAATATAATAGAAGAAAATTATCTCTTAGTACAACAAAAAATTATACTATAAAAGATCAAATATAAAGCCCTGGCTGGTGGCTCAGTGGATAGGCACAAGCCTGTAAACCCAAAGGTTACTGGTTGGATTCCCAGCCAGGGCACATAACCAAGTTGCAAGCCAGGTCTCCAGCCAGGTCCATAGCTGGAGGCAGGTAAAAGGCAACTATACATTAATGTTTCTCCCCCTCTCTGCCTCTCTCCCTTCCTCCCTCTCTGGAAATAATAAGTAAAATCTTTTAAAAAATTAAAAAAGAAAAGATCAAATGCAATAAGAAATGTACAGTATCTAAACTGAAAGAAAAACTCAACTGAGTTGTAAGAATGGCTTTAGTAAATGAAGCCACATCTTGTCCTAAGTGAAAAAAAAAAAGTTAAAGATCCTAATGGCCAATAGTTTAAAGTTTTCAAGTTTTCCTAACTTCATAAATAGCATTAGTAAGTGTACCTAATTAAAAATATTCTTACTAGGCACAGGTTCTGATGTTAACCTGGGAATGTAAATGTGATAATTGCAAATAAAAATAGAATGCTGATATACAGGGTGGGTGGGATGAATTGGCAATAATGTTGCATCTTCTTATTTCATGTGCTTCTTATTAATTTTGAAAAACTATGTTTCTAAGGTTATGATTTAACATCCTTGTTTCAGGTGTAAAGTATTAAATTCTGAGAGCTACCATCAAGCCAAAAGAATACGATGTTAGATATGTCCAAGACAAAACTTCTAAGGAAATTGCGGACTTCAATAACATCCCTTTAGGTAGGCACAGTTGACAATGTGAAGTGTATGGTACTGATCTTGATGTCGCCACACCAACAGGGAGAATGCATAAGATGTGCAAGGATCATGCAAGTCCAGATGTTGTACACAGAATTTAGGAGATTATCAATGAGGATCCAGGAAAGTCAATGCACTCCATAGCAAGAGAACTTCAGATGTTGGATGCAACAGTTCACAAGATTATTGCTCAAGATACCAGGTACAGATTGTATGTTCTTAGAAGAGGCCAGTTTATGACACAGCAGACAAAGGAAAGGCACTTTGAAAAAGCAAGGACACTGCTAACAAAATTGAAAAATCCCAAGGGAAAAAACCCTCTGATTTTTCTCTCCGATGCAAGGAATTTTCAGCAGGATCAAATAATCAACAAAAGAAACAAGAGGTGGCTCTGCGAAAAACTTAATGAGGTCCCAATTGTCATGAAAACAAAACTTTCTGCTTCAGTGATGGTGTTAGGTGTTGTCAGCAATGAAGGAGGTATCATGACCCCACATTTATTTCCACAAGGCTTGAAGGTGACTGCTGATGTTTATCTTGATGTTTTTAGAAAAGCAGTTGTACCGTGGATGAAGCAAGTAAAAAATGGACATCATTTTATTTTTCAACAAGATGGTGCACCAGCACATAATGCCAAAAAGGTGCAAGAATGTCTCAGTGTCAATGTTCCTGAATTCTGGTCAAAGGAAATCTGGCTTCATAGTTCACCAGATGCAAATCCTTTAGACTATTATGTCTAGCATAAGAAATGCTATGTATGTAGCATTTGTAAGGGAGATGTTAATAAGCAACCTCATTCCAATAAAGAGGCTGAAACACTATGTATGATGTCCATGGATAAATAAAAGTTAATGAAAACATGCTCAAGATTCCAAAATCTAATTGAGTCTATTATTGCAGCAAATGGAGACATTTTGAACAACTTAAAAAATAATGACTATGTTTATGTATTTACATATAAGAATAAATTTATTTTAAAATAAAACACTTTTGTGGTATGTTATTTATTTTACTAAAATTTTTCCCCTTTATCACATGCATCCTGTATTAATTTACTATGGTTTCTATAATAGACTATGAAAACTTAGTGGCTAAAACAATACAGATTTATTATTTTACATTTTTATTGGCCAGAAATCAGACACAGGTTTACTGGACTAAAAGCAAGATGTCAATCAGACTGCATTCCTTTTCACAGACTGTAGATGAGAATCTGTTTTCTTGTCTTTTTCAGCTTCTTAAATAATGTTTACCTACATTCCTATGTTCCTGGCCCTTTTCTCTACATTTAAAACCAACAATGACTAATTGAGCCCTTCAGCCATACCATCATTCCAACCTTCCCTCCTGTTTCACATTCAAGGCCCTTCTGATTATATATAATCCAGGAAAATCTTCCTAGTTTAGATTAAGCTCATTAGCAACCTGATTCCACCTTAATGACCCTTTGCCATGACACCTAACAGTATCACAGGTTCCACAGCTTAGGACATGGATATCCTTGGGGGCAACATTATTCTACTTACCACAGTTGACTAATTCTGCTCACTCTGCTTATTTCCTCACATTTCCCCCTCTGTTTCCTTTTTCTCCCATTCTTATTTGTAAGGTCAAAAAGATAACGTGTGAATGTACTTTATAAACTGTGAAGCACTCTGCTAAGATAAGTATAATGATTATTCTGCTTGCATTATTTATATATTAATTTATTATACATTAGTAATCATTCTCTAACAAAATTACTAAGCCTCCCTGTAGCATATGCCATTAAATGTTAACAGCCAGCAAATGAAAAAGTAAACATGTTTCTTTTGCAATCAAATGAATAAATAAATAAATAAAGAGGCATATTTCTGAATTTGCTACAGTTCTGAACTCCCTTTCAATCAAATCTTTTTTTTTTTTATTGTTGTTCTATTATAGTTGTTCCAATATTTCCCTGTTCCTCTCCCCTGCCCCACCCACAGCTCCACTCCCAGAGTCTACTCCCACCCTTATCCATGTCTATGTCCATGGGTCATTTATACCTGTTCCTTGACTAGACCCTTCTTTGCCCTGTTATCCTCCTTCCCCAGCTCCTCTGATGACTGTCAATCTGTTCCTTGTTTTTATGCCTCTGATTCTATTTTGCTCATTTGTTTTGTTAGGTTCCTCTTATAGGTGAGATTATGTGGTGTTTGCCTTTCACTGCCTGACTCATTTCACTTAGCATAATACTCTCTATTTTTCCAATTCCTTGGCAGCACTTGTTGTTTGTTGATTTGTTAATGCTGGTCATTCTGACAGTTAAGAGATAGTATCTCATTGTGATTTTAATGTGCATCTCTCCGATGGTTAGTGATGTTGAGCATCTTTTCTTATGCCTAGGGGCCCTCTCTAAGTCCTCTTTGGAGAAGTGTCTATTCAGGTCCTTTGCCCATTTTTGATTGGATTATTTGTTATCCTGGTATTGATTTGTATGAGTTCTTTATTGGAGATCAAACCTTTGTCTGAGGTATCATTGGCAAATATGTTTCCCATGTGATTGGGGCCCTTTTCATTTTGATGATGTTTTCTTTAGACATGCAGCAGCTTTGTAATTTGATGTAGCCCTATTTGTTTACTCTTTTCTTTATTTCCCTTGCCCTAGAGGATATATTGGTGAAAATATTGCTGCCTGAAATATCGAAAGTTTTATTGCCTGTTTTACTCTAGGACTTTTATGGGTTATGACTATGTTTAAGCCTTTTATTCATTTTGAGTTGATTCTGGTGTATGGTGTAAGTTAGTAGTCTAGTTTTATTTATTTATTTATTTATTTATTTATTTATTTATTTATTTATTGTGCATACTATTCCAATTATTCCAACACCATTTGTTGAAGAGGCTATTTTTACTGGCCATTTTATGTTCCTGCCCCCTTTATCAAATATTAATTAACCGTAGAGACATGGGTTTATTTCTGGATTCTCTATTCTTTCCCATTGATCTACATGTCTGTTTTTATGCTAGTACCAAATTGCTTTGATTACAGTGGCCCTTGTAGTATAGTTTGATATCAGGTATTGTGACCCCTCCTACTTTGTTCTTCTTTCTCAAGATTGCTGAGGCTATTCAGGGTCATTATTGGTTCCATAAAAATTTTTGAAATATTTGTTCTAAGTTTGTGAAATATGTCACTGAATAGCAATTGTGTTGAAATGTATAGATTGCTTTGGGTAGTATGGACATTTTGATAATGTTAATCTTCCAATCCATGAAGATGGTATATGCTTCCATTTATTTGTATCTTCCTTAATTTCTTTCTTCAGTGTTCTGTAACTTTCCAAGTACAGGTCTTTTATCTCTTTGATTAAGTTTATTCCTAGGTGCTTTATATGTTCTTGTTGTTATAGTGAATTGGATTTCTTCCTAATTTCTCTTTTTGATATTTCATTGTTGATGTACAAAAATGCCTTCAACTTCTGAATATTGACTTTGTGCCCAGCTATTTTGTCAATTTCACTTATTAGGTCAAGTAATTTTTTGGTAGAGCCCATAAAGTTTTATATGTACACTATCATGTCAACTGCAAATAATGATGGTTTTACTTCCTCCTTCCCAAATTGGATGCTTTTTATTTCATTTTCCTATCTTAGCACTATGGCAATAACTTCCAGTAATATGTTGAACCAAAAGAGTGAAAGCAGACAACCTTCTCTGGTTCCTGATATTAGCATAAAATGCTTTTAGCTTTTGCCCATTGAGTGTGATGTTGGCTGTAGGTTTCTAGTACATGACCCTTATGTTGAGGTATGTCCCCTCTATTCCCATTTTGCTGGATGTTTTTTTCCATAAATGAGTACTGTACTTTATCAAATGCTTTTACAGCATCTATTGATATGATCATGTGATTTTACTTTGTTTATGTGGTGTATTATGCTTACTTATATGTGAATATTATAACATCCTTTCATCCCTGGGATGAATTGATAATGGAGTATAATCTTTTTCATGTTTTCTGGATCCAGTTTGCCAATATTTTGTTGAAGGTTTTAGCATCTATGTTCATCAGAGATATTGGCCTGTAGTTTCCTTGCCATGTTTTAACCTGGTTTTAGAATCAGAAAATACTGGTCTAATAGAAAGAGTTTGGGAGTCTTCCTTCTCCTTGAATTTTTTGGAATAGTTTGAGAGGGATAGGAGCTAGTTCCTCCTTAAATGTTTGGTAATATTTGTTTGTGAAGCCATTTGGTCCAGGGCTTTATTTGTGCCAGAGGTTTTTTGATTTCTGCTTCAATTTCACTAGTTGTTATCTGTCTATTCAGGACTACTGCTTCTTTTTTAAAAAGATTTTATTTATTATTTTTAGAAAGAGAGGGAGAGAGGGGGAGAGACATCAATGTATGTCTTTCACCTGCCTCCAGCTACAGACGTGGCTGGAGACCTGGCTTGCAACCTGATTATGTGCCCTGGCTGGGGAATCGAACCAGTGGCCTTTGGGTTCACAGGCTGGTGCCTTTTCCACTGTGCCACCAGCCAGGTCTGCTTCTTCTTGATTCAGTTTTGGAAGTTTATATGTGTAGGGCAGGAGTTCAACTCTAGCCAGGTTTACTTTGAATTCATCAAGACTGAAAGATGACAGTGGAGCATTGAACAGGGAGTTCTTACCAAGTTCCTTCTTGTGGCAGCAAGTGAGAACAGCAACCAAATCTGCTTCTCAGTTATTGAGGCATCAAATGAGAACAGGGGCCAAAAGATGGTGGCAGGTGAGGATGACACAGGAGCCATGGGAGCCAAAACCATCTGACCTACCTGAACAGAAGGGTTCTGTGTAAACATATATATGAAGTTAACAAAGGTGGCACATGGACAATCAGGGCTGTGTAGTGCTTATGGAGCAAGAATACTCTTAGATAAAGGTAATCTAGGAAAAGGACAATATATGTTTGTGGAGGCTGGGATATTAGCTTTGGTCACCCTGACATGACCATAGGTTTCCAGAAATTTGTCCATTTCACTCAGGTTGTCAATTTTTTTGTCACATGACTGTTTGTAGTAATTTCTTACAATCCTTTGTATTTCTGTGGTATCGGTTGTGATTCCTCCTCTATTGTTTCTGATTTTGTTTATTTTAGTCCTCCCTTATTTTTCTTGATGAGTCTGGTTAAAGACTTACTGATTTTGTATATCTTTTCAAAGAACCAGCTCCTGGATTTATTGATTCTTTGAATTGTTCTTTAAGTCTCTATGTCATTTAATTCTGCTCTGATCTTGATGTTTTCCTTCCTTCTACTTGCTCTGGTCTTGGTTTGTTGTTCCTTTATTCTTGTAGATGTAAGGTTATGTTGTTTATTTTAGATTCTTCTATTAGATTTTTTTTCTTCTATTAGTTTTAGGTAGGCCTGTATTGGTATGAACTTCCCTCTCAGAACTGCCTTCATTGTGTCCCATAGGTGTTGGGCTATTGTGTATTCATTGTCATTTGTTTACAGAGATTTTTTGACTTCTTCCTTGATCGTGTTGTTAACCCATTCATTATTTAATAGAATGTTATTCAGCCTCCATGAATTTGGTAGTTTCTGTGTTTTTCTCCTTGAAGTTGATTTCTAGTTTAAAGTCATTGCGATCCAAGATGTTTGATATGATTTCAATTTTCTTGAATTTGTTGAGGCTGTTTCTGTGTCCTACCATGTGGTCTGTCTTTGAAATTATTCCATGAGAATTTGAAAAAAATACATGCTTTTCTTCTTTGTGGTAAAAGCTTTTGTTTATATTAATTAAGTCCATTTGATTTAGAGTGTTGTTAAATCTAATGCATTTTGTTAAAGTGCATTATATTTATATATATAAAAATCTTTAAACTTTCTTTGTCCTCAAGGAGCTAATGTTCTTTAACAAGACAAAATTAAGTAAACTTGTAAGTACAATAATTTCTTAGATGGTAGGATATTAGTTTGTATAAGGAAGTGGGTGGAGTAATCAATTTTACATAAACAGGAAAATTGGGAGTCGTAGCTAATCTGATAAGCTAAGACTTGAAAGGCAAGAAATTGCTTGAGATTTGAAGAAAGGCACCTAGGGACAAAAGAATCATGATGTTTGAAGAAATTTATGTGGTTTGGTATACGTGGCTAGTTGCCATCTAGTATCTATTCTGTATTTCCCATTTTTTAAACACTAACTTTGTAAGGGCAATGTAGACATTATCTCTTGTAGCAGGATTTGTCCATTTGAGTAAGTTCTGGCCAGTGAAGTGTAAAATGTAGGTTTGTGTGTGTCTCTAATATCAATTTATATCCATTTATGCATATCTTAAAGCTTTCTTTTCTAAATAAGAGAAAAAGATACATTTCTATTCTGTTTAAGCCATTGGTTTTTAGTTTATCTGTTACATGAAGTGGAATAAAATTCTAATTGATGTAGAATAACTGGAACATAGAGTGAAGAATTAATCCTTGTTTATGAAGGCAGTTTGAAAATATTTGAAAACATATAAAATGCAGTATTGTATCTATGTAAGAAATTTGTACTTTTTTTCTTAAGTCCATGTTTCTCAATGATGGCTGATTTATAACCACTTGGATACTTTATTATTTTTTAATTGTACTTTTTCCATTACCATTATCCCTCTTAAACCCTCCTTAATGCCACAATCATAACACTGTTGTCCATATCCATGAGTCCTTTCCTCATTATAGACATAACTTCCAGTCCCCAGCCTAAAATAATTGAATTAATCTTTAGGGAAGGGATTGTCAACCTTGGCTGCACATTTAAATCATGATAGCAAGGCCATGTCCAGATCTAGTATGTTAGAATTGCTGAGGGAACTTAGGAATCATTATTTCTAAAATCCTTCCCAAGTTATTAAAATGTTCAGCCATGGGTGAGAAACGTTGCTGTATGTAATAGGCTTGGAGAGTCTCATAAGAATTTTAAGTTGAAGAGATTTAGTTTATGTGTTATCATTTTGACTACAGTGTAGAGGATGAATTAAGAAAAAAAAAAACATGTTTTAGAATGAAATGTACTACTCTTCTCTAAGCTTCTCAAAAGAGTTTTCTTTGGAGTAATATAATAGCTATTTTGTACATTAATATAACTAAGACTTTATTCATTATTTTTATACAGGGAAGGGAGGGAAGAAGGAAGGGACAGAAACATCAATATATGGTTGCCTGCAGACCTAGCTGGAGACCTGGCTTGTGACCTTGGCATGTGCCTTGACTGGAATCGAACCAGCGACACTTGGGTTCGAAGACCAGTTCTCAATCTACTGAGCCACACCAGCCAGGGCTGATCTAAATTTTAAAAGGCACTAGATACAAGAAATCAGTATCCTGGTAAGGCTTATCCTTACAGTACCAATTTCTGTGCTTACGGTTGCAGATATTGTAAAGCCCATGTAAATGGACCAGATCAATAAAGGTATTTATTATGTCCCTTAACAAGGTCCAGAGATAAGATGCTTCCAGATTTAGTTCACTCATCAGATTAATGGTGGCATTATGTTCTTCCACTTTGCCCCTCTGCCATTCTTGGTGGATGACTTATGGGCTGTTGTAGATCCAAGTGTTACAGGTAGCGAGTAATCTCCAGAAACAGGAGTGGGAGAATAGCATGTTGTTTTGTTCTTTATCATGAGTGAGTTGAGGGCACTGTCTCAGGATGCTTTGAAGTCCATTTTCTCTAACGTTTCATTGGTCAGAATTACATTACATGAGCATTCTTAAAAACAATCATTGTCTTAAGGAAAGATAGCTGTGGTTGCCTACTTTCAATTCTATCTGCTCTCTGTAGATTTTAATGAAATTTGAGCATTGGGTAGGACCAAATTGCAGAAAAATTTTTAGAACATTATGGTAAAATATTCAGCAAGAGGAAATCCCAACTATGGAGAGAGTTTTAAATAAACCGAAAAACAACCAGAACTGAAACTGAGCACCTGAAGAGAAAGGGGGAAATAAAGCTTCTTTTTGTGGAGTCAGTTAGATGGACATCATGTGGAGACAGAAAACTGAAGTGTCAGGGCTGACTCATGTTGTCAGCCCACTGTGATAAAGCAGCACACGAGTAAGTCTACAAAAACCTATGTAGACTCTGTTATTAATTACACTATGGTGTTGAACAAGTTATTTAACCTTTCTTGGTCTCAGTTTCTTCAGTATAATGATCAGAATACTTTCTAGACTTCTTCATGTGATGTTTTTTAAAATGAGGAAATTCAATACACAGTTTACAATTTATAAATTGCCTTTATCACATAAATTTTTACATTTTCTAGATAGCACAATAGTAATATTTGTACAAGAAAAAATTTTGGAATGCTTAACATGCTTTTATTACTACAGAGTTCACCATTTCCATTCTTATACCAGTGCCTATACTATGTCTAGGCAAACACACTATTTCTAACTCAAGCAATTGGAAGAGCAAACTGATGATTTTAGGGATGAAACAAAAGGTAATTTTGGAACCTGGATCACATTTGAGGAAGAGACGGACAGGTTAGGTTCTTCTCTATACCAAAATATTGGATGTTAAGAATATATGAGGAGGGGCACAGACACAAAAAGCAGAATTATCTTCTGGAGGGTGGGCCTGTTGTAGTACAGGCTTCCCCTGCTGGGTGAGTGCTCTAGGAACCCATCTGTGTCTGTGTACCAGTTGGTGTTGTGGTGAGAGGCTGCATTTGGCCTTAGTGAATATTTTTTGAAGACATTTTCAAGCATGTTTGCCCATTTCATGATGGATGATTTGTGAGCACATCTGTCCACACTGTGTTGAGTGTTCAGCAGTTTTTGAAAAAAGAAAAAAGAAAAGAAACAAAAATGTCATGACCCCAGTGCCTCACCTCTCCCTACCCAATCTTGCCCCAGGTAACTTTTTCTTGTTTTCCTAGATGAGAAAAGTCCTGAAAGAGATGTTTTACCAGTGTGGAAGACGTAAAATAAACAGAAGTACTAAAAGGAATCCATAAGTTCAAAAACTGTTTTGTGCAATGGAAAAAATAAGTCTTGATAGGTGTATTGCATCAATGGAGAGTACTTTGAAGGTGACTGAAGTTTAAACATGTAAGAATAAATACACAATTTTTAATAAAGACATTAATTTTGGGGAGGGTCCACTCTTGTATATAGACAGATTAGTATTCTGGGAAAGCAGAGATAAGAGACACCAGGATAGTATAGATATAGGAAGAGAGTATAACTGTCAAGGTAGGTGTGCCAAGCATACTCTGTAGGCACCAGAGATTCTTGATATGCAAGACCATCTGCTACCCATTTTAAGATTATTTGTCACCCACTAGTTTGCCTTCTTTATACTAGATGGACAAAAAATAACTGTTTCTTCAAACCAATGACTCACACATAAATAAGCAGTCTATGTATGAAAAACAGAAATTATGCAAGGAGTGTGTGGCTATATTCATTGAATAGAAACTAGTTAGCTGCCTCATGCCAAGTTAGCATTTATTAAGAGCATAGAAAGTATATAATACATTCAGTTTTCAGTTCTGGCTTTGGAATAGTGGATGAGAAAGTAGTACTGAACATCACCAGAAGGCAGAGAAATAAAAAATGTCAGTTAGCCAATGCATGCACACTAATAAAGTCCATATGATGGGTAGCAATTGTGTTAAAATAAGTCCAAAGCTTATGAGAGATGATTGAGAAATGTAAAATTTTAATTTGTGTGAAAGCTCAATTTTCATTATAGTTCTTGAATTTGGAGCAATGAGAAAAAACATTCAGGGTTGAGATATTAGTTGGCTGTAATATTTTTCCTGGTATAATAATATTAATGTGATAGCTTCTTTAGCAAGTACCTTAGAACCCTTCCTTGGAGGGAATACTTCTATCAACATTGAAGCAGGGCTTTCTTTCTTTCAATATATGTTTACTGATTTTAAACAGGGAGGAAGAGAGAAACATTGATGTGAGAGAGAACTATCAATTTATTACCTACCATTTGCACTGTGAATGGGGTTTGAACCTGCAACCTAGGTATGTGCTATGACTGGAAATTGAACCCTCATTTGGGTACAGTGGGCAATATTCCACCAATTGAGCCACCTGGCCAGAGCAAAGCAGAGCTTTCTTACTGTAATTATTTTCAAGGTTAGGAAACATTTTGTTTATTTTAACATCAATTAAGGTTATTATGTTACAGTGTTTGTAGAACATTATATTTTGAGATTTTGCATTATCATTTAAATTGGTTCATTGTATTTAAAGAAAAGTGTTAGTATTTTGGAGCCCTAATTTTCTCATCTAAAAATTGATGTTGTTCCCACTATTCTTTTAGAATTTAAAGAAGGAATGATTATCTACATTATTAATGGCATTACAAAAATTTACTTAATATAAAATTCATTGTGAAAACGTACACAGCTCAATTTTTATATTGTAGTAGAAGAGATGCTGTGGAAAGGGGACATATGGAAGCATTGATTTCTCTGATGAGTGTAGCCATTCTTTATCTATGCTACAAGGCTTTCTAACATAATACTCTGTTCTTGTATTACCACCATTCCAAATTTTTCTGTTGCCCACTGGTTGCCATCTCCATACACTCATCTATCACAATATTCATAAAAGCATCCAATCCCCACAATATTCTTTGGACATGTCTGCCACCATTTGATTTCCAAAATAATTTTCTATCCATAAACATGTTTTCTTTAACCTGAAACAGTGAGCTTTTCTCATGGCATCTTCTCATTGAATTTCAAGATTAGAACCTATCTACTTTGATGACACTAACACATAATTGGATCACCATACCCAAAGCCATTCCATTGAGTAATCATTGTTGAATAAACTAGGTTATATTTTAATCTAACATCATAATCATGCTAGAAATCAGATGGGTCTTAGCATAGAAGTTACAGAGAAATCTCCACTAGGTTTATATTTACAAAAAGAATTTTTTCTTGGGGAAGACCCATTTTGACAGAGAATGGAATTCAGATATCAATATTTTATTCAAAATCCATGAAAGTATCAGCAAAAATATTGGAAAAGAAATTTGGTGTCTTAGTTTGGGGTTTATCTGTACTTTCACAACAAAAGTGCAAGTCACCATCTTCTTAAAGACCATACAACAGTTCTGACACTAGTGGAGTGGGTTTGGCAGGGTTATGAGACAGCTTGGTGAGCACACCACAGAGAACCTTACTGTATGATTATAAGCAGGCTCATGGTGGATATCTGTGACCAGGGGCAACTGAATAGTTGGGGGCATCAACTGGAGAGCTGATGTTTTACAAAGCGTATACATAGTGCAACTTGTATAAGCTGCAGCCTCCATAACAACAACAACAACAACAACAACAACAAGGCACAAGGACACTTTGGGAGATGTTGGCTGTGTCTGTTCCCTTGGCTTCGGTAGTATTATTGTGAAGTTTCTATAAGTCCAAACTCATCAAATTGTACACATTATTATGTGCAGTTCTTTGTACATCAATGATACATATGGTAATCTAATATAAGACAAAAGTAGAAAGCCTAGGAGGCAAGGATCCTTTGTATTGGGCTATAGTAGTTTTATGGTGATGTGTAACAAATTGGCACAAACTGAGTGGCTTAAGTCACCACCTTCTTATTATCTCACGGTTCTTCAGGTCAGAGTCCAGGCATGGCATGACTGGCTTTTCTGCTTTAGGTCTTAGAAGGCTAAAATTAGGGTGCCACTGGCTGTTTTTTCTAGAGCTCCCAGTCTTCTTGCCATGTAGGACAAAAATGTGTTTCCTTGTTGCACGTGGGTTGTAGGCTGTTACCACATTCCTTGCCTATGGCCTCTCAATCTTCTAGCCAGCAACAGAGAACCTCCCTTGTGTCACATCCTTCTTATGCTTCAAATCTCTGGATTCTAGGAGATTCTAGTCTCTTTTAAAAGCTCTTATGATTAAGTCAAACCCATCAAGGAAAGTTGCTTAAGGATAATTATTTTGAGACTTTAATTGCATTTGCACAAATTCATTTACAGAAGCAACTAGATTAATGTTGGTTTCAGTAACTGATAGGAGGTGTTTTATAACACAAAGTGGGTATCTTGCTCTTGGGGTCACTTTAAAACTTTGCTATATGAACCTGAAATATATTATGCGCAAGACTTACATTGTTCCCAAACTTTCTTTTTCTTTTTTTAAACGCATTTATTTATTTATTTATTTATTTATTTCGAAAAGATATTATTTATTATTTTTAGAGAAAGGGGAAGGGAAGGAGGCAAAGAAGGAGAGAGACATCAATATATGGTTGCCTTTCACCTGCCTCCAGCTGTGGACCTGGCTGGAGACCTGGCTTGCAACCTGGTTATGTGCCCTGGCTGGGAATCAAACCATCATCCTTTGGGTTCTCAGGCCAGCACCTTATCCACTGAGCCACCAGCCAGGGCTCTTTCCCTTCTTGACTACCATCAATTTCATATGCAAAGTAGTTTATTGTCAGTCTAAAACCACTGGTATTTTTCTCTCTTTGTCTTTTACATTTTAATGTGATCTGTTCAAAAAAGCCTGCTATTTATTCTTTTCCTTGATCTAGTTATCTATTTATCAAATCTAACCACTGTGTAATTTTTGCTTACCATTTCTACCTGAAATGACCACTTTTCCATTTTGTTAATATAATTGCACCATTACTTTTTAAATTTTTGGCAACATGTAGGAGGTATTTTCAGCAACATCAAACTTTATCTTTCTAAAACAAATATTTTAACCTATTGATCTATCTTATTTTCATTTGTTACTTAATTAGAGGAATATCTTATAATTTGCAATTGATTTTGAAAGACAGAGAGAGGCAGAGAGACAAATACATCAATTTGTTGTTCCACTTATTTATGCATTCGTTGCTTGAGCCTTGTATGTGCCCTGACTGGGGAACGAACCCACAATTCTTTTGTATTGGCATGACTCTCCAACCAACTGAACTACCAGGTTTCAACCTGGAGCAGAATTTTCAATAGGGTATTAAGGGGGCTGAAATTAGTTAAGTAAAACATTGGGACAGCTTTATGTTCTAAGGTTTTTCTCTGTTTTGATTCAGAAATACTTTGATATTTCAGCATTAACTACAGCTTTTATTAAGCTGTGTAGCATTTACATTTTAATTTCTGAACAAAACACCAACAATTAAGCATATTTTTATATGTATAAAGACTAATTTTTGTGGATTTAGTAAGTTTTTTTTCCCCCTTAGTCTCTACAGTAACTTGAACACATAGCAAGGTTCTCTGCTTAGGGGATGCTGTATACAGTGAAAAGTGCTTTGGAGTTAGGTCTAGCTTTGCATCCTGACCTCCATGCAATTGAATAATGTAAGTGATGTTTTTGAGCCTTATTAGAAAGAAAAGTAAAATAACATATGTCAAATAGTTATTGTGAAGATTTCAGATATTTTAAAGCATAGGAAACAAATAGGTAATAAGTAAATCGTTTTCTTTTTCTTTCCTTCCCCTCACAATTCTCAACAATTTGAAATAGTATGCATCTTAAATTGAGTATTTAAAATTATACATGGTAATAAGATTAAAATATAACATTAAAAACCCGCTGTGAAAGTTAAACTACTAAATTATTCTAAATTCCCTCAAAGAGATAGGATCTAATTGAAGGTACTAATATACCAAACAAAATTACAAAGTAACGTATTAACAAACTAAAATGCAAAACAGGGAAGGAGATTGGCTAATAATCAAATCTTATTCTTGTGGGTTAATGTTGGCAGATAGGCTCACACTTGCATGGCAATCTCTCCCTCAGTAAGAAGCAAATGAGGCCATACTGATATAAAATATTATGCACTGTTACAGATTTCCTATTCAATGTTTTAGATGTGTTGTAAGGTATAAGCATGCTGGTTCTAAGAGTATAGATATCCTTTTCCACAGGATCATTATAAATACATACATTTTAAATATGGTGTAAGAAATCAGGCTTTGCCTATTTGTTCATTGTGAGCCTACTCCCTGAGAAAAAAATTGTCTATGTACCAATGAGTTCAGATTTTTGAAACTGTAGGACTAAGCCCCAAATCCTTTTGTAGAACTGTGTTGTGGAATTACACAAAGAACTGACAATGGAAGGGAGGAGTGAGAGAATGGAAAATAATATTTGATCCTGTATTCTAACATGTAGTTACTAAATTGAAAGATGACAACATAAGTCTGATATGTTTTTATAGAGCAATAAGGTAGAGTTGTTGTGATATTTTAAAGTATGAATAATCATTAAAGTGCTAGTAAAATAATTAGAGCTATGCACTGTTTTGCCCACAGAAGGCAACCATCTTTCTGTTTTATCAATTAGCTATATAAGAAGCATGTTATACTGAGCAAGCATTTGTAGCTCGTACATTGGCAGAATGGGCCAGAAGCTTAGTGTTGTGACCTGTTTTTAAAAGTGAAGTATTTTGAAATAAAAAAGAGGCACTTAGGCAAAAAGAGATATTATAGAAATCTAAAAAAGCTATTAGAATGAAATAATAATGAAAAAAGATTAATTAATGGTAAAGAGGACACTAGGGACAACATGCTGAATAAAAATAAAACCAAGAACACAAGTATATACAGTGAAAAAATGCCTGCAGAAATGTGAAAAAGCTCCAATGTTGATTTTTTTACACAAATATATTTATATAGGCAAACCATAAAGTTTTGTTAATTGTTACAAACTAAAACAATTGAAGTGGAAAATTTATTCAAGTCAACAAAACTTATATATTGAATGAATATTATGTAATGTAAACTATGCTAATTTATGTTGATACATAATGAATAAAACATGATCCTAGTATTCTGGTTCACAAGGGTGATAACATTTATCTGGTTATAAAAATTATAATACATAATTATAAGGTATAATAAACATGATGATAGTGCAAGGTCAGAGTCCTAGGAGATCATGAAGGAGTATGAAATATATAACTTTTGAGACAGTCAAGCAAAGATTTGTGAAAAGTTTGAGGCCATAGCTGAAATTCCAAAATAACAGTGTTCAAAAAACAGGTTAAGCAAAAAAAGATAGATTACCTGGGGTAGGGGGGAGTGCAGTCTAGCCACAACATCAGCTATGCCCTCAGGAGCTAACCCTGGTATAAATTACCTGGCTGGTACCATTTATCTTATCACTTCATATGTACCCATCTTGAGCTTGACACCTCAAACAGTATGACCTTCCTTAATTAAAGCATACCAACCTTATATTATCTTAATTTTTATTATTTATTTATTTATTTAAAATATTTTATTTTTTATTATTTAGAGGGAGAGAAGAAGGGATAGAGGCAGAGAGGAAGAGAAATCAATGTATGGTTGCCTTTTACCTGCTTCCAACTACAGACCTAGATGGGAATCAATATCTTAATTTTTTAGACTATCTTATTCTAAGTTTTGGTTTTATGTCTTAGTAAAATTGTTTACAAAGGTCTGTGGTTTGATTCCCAGCCAGGGCATATAACCAGGTTGCAAGCCAGGTCTCCAGCCAGGTCCGTAGCTGGAGGCAGGTGAAAGGCAACAATACATTGATGTCTCTCTCCCTCTCTGCCTCTCTCCCTTCCCCTCTCTCTAAAAATATAATAAATAAAAGCTTTTTAAAAAAGTTTAGTTAATTCACAGTAGATATATTAATTTTTGTATAAATTATTCCCTGAAAGATGGAATACATTTAAAAATATAGCTTGCTAGATGGATTGAACTTTATATTAAATATGTATGAAAGTAAACTATGATATCAGGGTTCACCTGGGAAAAGATCAAAATTTGGAGTCCCGCACAGGCCAGGCAAAGTCTGTAAGACCCGACCAGAAAACCAGGTAGTCTGGGTACACACATGTTTCCATGTAATGTTTCCATGTTATAGCCAGTGGACCAGGGGTGGGGGAGGAATTGGGCCACAAGAAAATATTTTAGCCACCATCAAGCTCGGCCTGTTTTCCCATTTTGCCTAATCCTTTGTTATATGGAGAGCAGAAGTTTTAAAATTTAAATGCACATCCTGAGTGAGATCTCTGTGCTGCCTTCACTTGTTTTATCTGTTTCCCTGTAATTAGCATTGATTGACAAGCTACATGCCTTCCAGTTTACCACTTTCAAAAAAAGATCTGGGAGAATGGGGAATAGGGCTTTTGGCCTCGAGCCATTAGCCAGCCTTCTCCTCCCCAGCGCAAACTGCCTGAGAAAGTTCATTTCATTCATGGCACCAAGGGGACTTCTGTGGGTCAAGGGTCCCCCACACTATGGTATGCCCATTCCCACAATTTTACATTAATTTGTATCTTATCTGATTTTTATTTCTAAATGAATGTAGCCTCTAAAAGTGGCTTGAAGAAATGTCAGGGGATATTTCTACACATGCATGAATTTAAGTAATATGATGCCATCTATCAGCAAAGGAAAAATTATGGAGCCATGATGAGTCTGAAAGTTTTTAAAACATACAGTGGTAGAGAAAAAATGTAGGTTTGCAGTTGTGAACACACAAAACAGAGTTTATTCTTATATTATTTATTAAAATATTATGTTTTGCATATGAACAATAGTAATCCTACATTTGCCAACCCTGTATATTAATTCCAATTTGCAAAGAGATTGCCAAAACCATATATATTTGGTCTACCATCTATTATAATTTCTTATCTCATTTGCATTTTTTCAAGGTTTTATTATTATTTTCAGAGGGAGGGAAAGGGAGATAGGCAGTGAGGGAGAGAAACATCAATGTATGGTTGCCTTTCACCTGCCTCCAGCTACAGACCTGGCTGGAGACCTGGTTTGCAACCTGATTATGTGCTCTGGCTGGCAATCAAACCAGCAACCTTTGGGTTCACAGGCTAGTGCCTATCCAGTGAGCCACCAGCCAGGGCTGTGAATTTTATTTACAAAATTATAATTTTATATATTTAGTGTAAATACTTAGAGTAAATTTTTTATTTCTCTTTTCTGTCCTTTTCTTATTAATTGTGCAGTTTTTCTATATAGTCCTGTTAATCAATAGGAATTGTAGACTTGTTAAGTAATTAATTTACATATGTCCATATCCCAAAAATTCAAGGAAGTATAAATTCTTTTTAAACCTTGTAAGCATCATCTAAGAAAACTAGTACTTCAGTATTCATTTTAAGGGGGAATAAAAAAGAAATAAAATGTGAAATATAATTACTTTATTTGAATATATTTATTGGAAAACATTTTGAACCTAGGAAAATAGATATTTTTCAAGTATTTTACATCTTTAGAAAGATGATAAGCCCTGGCTGGTGGCACAGTGGATAAGGTGGCCAGCTTGCAAACTCAAAGGTTGCTGGTTCGATTCCCAGCCAGGGCACATAACCAGGTTGCAAGCCAGGTCTCCAGCCAGGTTGTAGCTGGAGGCAGGTGAAAGGCAACCATACATTGATGTTTCTCTCCCTCTCTCCCTCCCTACCTTCCCCTCTCTCTAAAAATAATAAATAAAATCTTTAAAAAATATATTTTTAAAAAGATGGAGTACACAATAATATTTATTTTAAAAAGAGGCTATTATAATTAAAGTTAATATTTTCTATGTTTCATTTTGTGCCAGATAATTTCCTAAGGTCTTCATATTAACAAACATACATGCAGGCAAGCAATATTATGTTATCCATTTCACAGAAGAGACAACAGAGTTATAGATAATAAATTAGCTTGGGGTGCATATCTTTTAATGAACAGAAGTCCTTTGAACTCAGGAAGTGTAGCTCTAGGCCCCAAGTTTCCAATCATTATGCCTTTTTAACTCTGAGGTGTAATTGGATCTACTTTTTTGGAAAAAGTACTTAAATAGTACATGCTACTCATTTCTAACCTTGAACCATGAAATGTTTATGTTCAAAACATAGAAGAATCATTATTGCAACTAGTGGCAGAAGTATTGCCTTCCATCCTGACTAACATTTCTGCTATAGAGGAAGAACATATCATTTAATTGATGAATCTGAATATAATTATGAAAATGTTACAGGTTAGCATAGATAGATGTTAAATATAGTTCTGAGTAGTGTTAATTAGTTCTGTGATAGCACTTTGTAATTCACCTGATATCACCTGTTTTCTGAGCCCCAGGTCCTGTGAAATCAAATGTGCCTATTTTTATTACCTTTCACATATGCATCATTTTTTTTTGTATTGTAGTGTGCTAAAAATAAATAGAATTTACAAAAATGCAATAGTTTCTTATATATATATATATATATATATATAATCTACAAAAATGTGATAGTTTCATATAAATATATAATTACTGAAAATATTGATGAATTGCATTTCTCTGCCGATTTTGTGTTATTATTTTCAGGTTCATACCCTCCAAGCATCCGCCTGAATAGTTTACTTATGTTCCCATAACTTCTGGCGATAAAAATCAGTGGAGGTGGGGACAATGGAAGAAACTATGGGGTTCTCAAGAGAGTCCTCTTAAAGGGCCCGAAACAGACTTCAGACTCTCACAGGCCCACAACCTCTGGAATTCAGCACCAGGGCAACAGTTGGAAGGGCAACAGGATAAAGGGAAAAGTGAGATGTGAGGGACAGGAGACAGCTTCCTCTCGGGTAAAACTCCTGAGGCCCGGCAGCAGCAGCAGCACTACCTCACACAGAGCAAACAGAATAGTGACATGGGTTGCCCCACTCTGGTGATTACCTAAGACTCTGCCCCATACATCTTAACAGGTGCTTTTTCTACAATAGGCCACAATACTAAGAGAGGGAATCGAAGTAGCTCTACATAATACACAGAAACAAGTAAAAGGCACTTTCAAAGTGAGGAGACAAGAAAGTATGGCCCAAATGAAAGAATAGAACAAAACCCCAGAGAAAAAACAAAATGAAATGGCAATAAAAATACCTATCAGATGCACAGTTGAAAACACAGTTTACCAGAATGCTTCAGGAACTCATTGAGTATTGCAACAGCATAAAAAAGACTCAGGCAGAAATGAAGTTTACATTAAATGAAATAAATAAAAATCTACAGGGACCCAACAGAGGACGGGATGAACCTGAGTATTAAATCAGCAATTTGGAACACCTGGAAGGAAAAAGTACTCAATCAGGAGAAAAAATAAAACTAATAAATATTTATCTTGGCTTTCTTTATTTTTAGACAATGATAATTGTTAGAATATTAGGTCAAAATCTTCTCTTTGATTTTCATCTGTGGACCCAAATTCTCATGCCTGAGGCTAAACAAAACAAGTCCAATTATGTCTAATGATGTCCAACTTGGCTTCATTGTTAATATTTCAAGTACAAAGTTTAAGAGCTCAATATCTACACTTAATTTAAAAGGTAGTGTTTCATAATATACAAATGAAAAACTGCACTATATGTATTTAGCTCTATAAAAACACATTATTATAATTTATTATTGGTACTACAAAGGAAAATCATTGATAATTTTTTAGGTTAAGTACCTCACTCACACATGGGTGAGAAAACTGGCTGTTGGAGTAGAATACATTTCTTTGATTGATTTTGGAAACTTTCTCTTTCTTTCAGTGCATTGATAATAAAAGTTCAGTTCATACAAGTTTATCATAGTATACAAGAACACATGAACTGGCTAAAGAAATTTAGGCTTTAGGCTTTAAAAACAGTTATATCTTTAGAATTCAGAGATCTGTGTAAAAATTAGAATTTTTCTTTTTCTACACTTATATTTACTTATTTTTTGTTACTGAGAGGAAACTATTTACCTTTTTGTTACTATAAACTCTTGTAAAAGTTGGAGCTCTTTTTAATTTAGGAGTAGGTCATTCAACTATTCATACAGGTTTAAGAGAATAGTGTACTGGAAAGTACCAATTCCATCAACTTCATCTGGATTAGTGGCTTATGTAAAGTCATCAGGGCTGACTGTCCTAGTCTCTGGGCTCTTGTTGCCCTGTGCTGCCACACTCGGGTGGGGGGTGTTGCCTAAGCTAGTGATGTGGAACTAAGGTAGATCCAGGCTTTCACTCTCGCCACTAGAATAGTAAGCCAAAATACATGTCTTTTGATGACAATTCCCAGAGGCCTTCCAATGTAGGCTGTATGGAGACTCTTGGCAGGGGCCTCTTGCCTTAGTTAAGGGTATTATTGGCAAGTAGTATAAAATGATCTGATTAATTTTGGAGCCACCTGTCCATTTTCAAAGCCAAGGGGTGGAATCAAGCATATACGTACATACTGGCTTGAGAATGAGTTAGAAATTGTTGTTGCCTCAAGGAAAATTGGAGTGCTCTCATCAAAATGTGAAGGAATTAGCCCTGGCTAGTGGTACAGTGGTTAAGGCACTGGCCTGCGATCCCAGAGGTTGCTGGTTCGATTCCCCAGCCTGGGCACATAACCAGGTTGCAAGCCAGGTCTCCAGCCAGGTCTGTAGCTGGAGGCAGGTGAAAGGCAACCATACATTGATGTCTCTCCCCCTCTCTGCCTTTCTCCCTTCCCCTCTCTCTCAAAATAAATAAATAAATATTTTTAAAATTTTTGAAGGAATTAATGAAAGAAAAGTAAAATAATAAATGTATGTTTAGCTCCCTTTACTGAGTTGTTAAGGGCATGATGCTGGAGAACTTACAAAACTTGACTAAAGTCACCCACCACTAGCAGTTCCTAGAATCCTCTCCCTATTTAATCCTTGCTTGTTAGTACAACATGATCCATCTGTCTATCTGGTATTATACAATATATCTATTGCCTCATCACTTGGGCTGAAGGTCTTATCATTTATTAGCTTTTGCCAAATGCTCACAATCTATAAAAATTTGAGCAAAGACAAAGAATAATTTAGACTACTTCCTACAAGTGTAGTCTACAAGCTAGCAAGAGAAAACTATTCCCACATCTACAACTAGGAAAAGCAAAAGATTAAGTAAAATCTTGTGGTTTTTAGAACATTGGAAGTAAAGAACACAAAATGAACCAAAATAACGGAGGGGAAAAATCCTCCTTTGGTAAACTTGATATGGGTCATTTGCATACAGGATGAGGGTCAGACTTAATCTAGCTAAATTAATTAGTTGAGGGAATAGAAAACATCAAAACTTGTTATGGCTATGTGACCTGATGTGCTGGATATCTGCCTAACAAAGAAAAGGGAAAACCTTCTCAAGGGGAAAAAAGTAGCTTTGACATTATTCTTGGTCCTTATGACTTTTAATATATGTTCTCCAGCATAAAATGTCATATTTTAGTGTATAGTGTATGTAATATGTAATGTATATAATACATTATAAAATATTATATTTGATATAACAAATTAAATAATAAAGCAATTATATATTTATAACATAAGATAGTTTATAACCTATACAGATATATATAAAATAAAACAATTATGATGTAATTTTCTTTTTTTCTTTATTGACAAACTCTTATAAGATTTCCCCTTGATTTATTATCTTTTCAATCACCAAATATTGGACTTCCCCAACTCTAAGTCCTCTAACCAGGGGTGTCAAACCCCATTTCACTGGGGGCCACATCACAGTTGCCTTCAAAGGGTTGAATGTCATTTTAGGACTGTATAAATGTAACTACTCCTTAACAGTTAAGTGAGCTCGGTAGAAACAAGGTGCAGGGCCAGATAAAACAAGGTGAGTGGCCGGATTTGGTCCATAGGCCTTGTGTTTGCCACCTGTGTTCGAAACCATTCATTTTTTTCTTTGCATTCATTCTTTTTGTGATCTCATCTGTTCTCATGGCATAAAAAACTACCTATGAGCTAATAAAAACTCAAAGAAAAATTCACCTCTCTGTGAAATATGGACTTGTATATATAACTGCATGCTCAAATGTACATTTAGATGTTCCTAGGCAAATCAGCTTAAAGTGTCCTTGACTTGCATTCAAAACTTCTTTTCCTGCCATCTTTAGAAAATAAAATTCCTACTTTTTAGGATGTAAAACCAAAAGCCTTGGTGTCACCTTCTCACATTTCTTTTTTATTTTTCAACACCAATTCACCAATCCCTCAACAAATTCTGTGGACGTGTGTTCAATATACGTTAAAAATATGGCCACTTACCATTTCACTTAGTCTTTCCAAGCCATAATCATTTCTCACCTGGAATTTTGTCAGAGTTGCAACTGGCCTGCCAGGTTATACACTTGCTTTCCAGCAACCTTTTCTCATCACAGGACCCAGCATGAAAAATTGTCCACAAAGTTGCTTTAAACCCTGCAATAACTTTCCCTCATTCAAAGGGAAGCTAAAGTCATTAGGACAATCCACCATGCCCCACACAATCCATTTCCATGTTAACCTCTGAACTCATTCCCTATCTCTCATCTTCTCACCTGCCTGTTGTTCCTGAAACTTTGGCATATCTATGTGCCAAAGATAGATATGCCACTTGCTGCTGCCTGGAATGCTGCTCTTACAAAAGTCAGCATGACCATTTCTTTCACGTCCTTCAGGTCTTTTAATCAAATGCCATGTAAATGAGGCCTTTTCTTACAACCGTATTTCAAAGTGACACTCTCCCCATCCTAAAGCTGTAACTCATCTGTTCAATGTATTTTTTTCTCCACAAAACCAATGATTATCATCCCCCTTACATTTTATTTATGTACTTGGTCATTGTTTATCTACTGTTACTAGAATATGACTGCAATGAGGGCTGATTTTTTTTGTCTTCTTTTATTCATTGCTAAATTCCAATCACAGAGGATCTGGACTAGCATATCTTAGGTACACAATAAATGAGTTGCATACATAAATGTGATTAGTGCTTATTCAGCAAAGTTTGCTAATATGATATGATCTCTTTATTAGGAAGATAGTTTTATGCAGCAACAACTCAAAGAGTATTGGAGATATTTCATGTTATAATGAAGATATTATTTAAATAATGCTTTTAAATCATTTTCATAATGCACCATTAAGGAAAACACTGAGTTCTTCTATATAACATATAAGATACTCACAGAATTAACTTATATAGGTGGTAATAAGACGCCAGGCATATTTGTGGTCAAAATTACTGATTCTCTTATTGAATCTTACAAACAGAGTTAGACTAGGAAGAAAATAGAAAGAACATCTGATACCCATTACTGGATAGTCATTTAACAATTCTGGGAAAAAGCAATTATCATTCACATTTTTGTCAGTATCCTAGAAGTGGTCCTGTTTGACATTGCAGCCATGAGGAGACATGTTTTGATCAAGTCTGTTGCTTTTCCTTTCAAAGTGAATTACATAGCTTTCCTGTGTAACTTCACTTCTTAATTGGATCAGCAAGACCACATTGAAATTGAGTGTAATGCTGCTAAAGTTGAGGTTTGATTTAAAAAGTGTCTTCATCCCTTTTCTCCTTTAAAAGAATAAAATATATAATACTCATGTTTTTGTTCCCAAACTGTAATAAAACTGGGCAAAACTTTGAACAATATTATTTTCTGCCTTTGCATTGCATTTGGCACAGGATTTTACTAGTAAAACCATCTTTCCTATATACAGTCATAAACTCCAAACAACATGATTTTACAGAAAAGCATTTTTTAAAAAATTATGTACTGAAAACTTCACCAATAATCTTTGGTTGCTCTTTCCTTTAGATTAACACATTGATAGTGAGGCTTAGCATCTAGATTAAAGGATAAAGAAAGTAAAGTGTACCTGTTTCTTTGCTTATATTTTATATTTATGCACCTCTTCCTCTATGTGCTATGCTTTATTTCCTCTATTACATTGGCTTGTCTGAATCAATAATTTAAAAGTAAGCTTTACACATATCCATGATTTTTGCATCAGTATTGAATTTGAGGGTAGCATGATGCATTTATTGTTATCCCACACTAACTGGGGAGGCTGTAACAGATGGTGTAGCAGTATTATGTGTGGTGGTGGGCTTTAAAGAATTGTCCTGGTGTTTTGAAATAACAATCATTTCCAACTTGTAAAAATGTAAAGCAGAAAATTTCATAAAAAAAGAACAGCCCTGTCTGGTGTGGCTCAGTGGATTGTCACCAGCCTGCAAACCCAAAGGTCACTGGTTCAATTCCCAGTCAAGGCACATAACCAGGTTGCAAGCCAGGTCTTTAGCCAGGTCCTTAGCTGGAGGCAGATGAAAGGCAACCAACCATACATTGATGCTTCTCTCCTTTTCTTCCTCCTTCCCTCACCTTCTCTCTGAAAATAATGAATAAAATTTAAAAAGAAAGAGAAAAATAGCTATATTCATTTATATCATTTGTATCATATATAAAGATAACCTAAGTTATCTTTATATAGACACATAGGTATACCTTGTCTTAATTAGGAAATAATTGTGGTTTATACCTTCTCACATGCCTTGTGTGTGTCTTCTTATTTAATTAATTTTTAAACTTTTCTTTAGTTATCCAGAAAACTGTTAAGAATTTTGGAAAGCTTTTGTAAACTTGGAAACAAAAAGGAAGAAAACTGAATATTCAACTAAGATCACAACAGGTAAAAGGGGATTAAGATTTTTGTTTTAAATTGAAGGAATTTATCATTTTAAATGAAAGAGAAGATTCTTACAAAATATTTTGCTTCCTAAAGCATTAAATTCCAGTGTTCAGTACTCTTAACAGTTTCTCAACTTCCCTTAGGATTAATGCAATTGACTCCATTCTTCTGTGCATGACCAACTTAATGTGGTCATATTTTCAGTCTTTCAGATCCAATCTTTAACACAAAGGAATTGATCTTTTTAATCAATTTTATAATTTCCAGTTCATATACCTCATTTCTTACAAAAGTCATGCTTCTGAATTATTATACTTACATGCTATTAACAACAAGTAATTAGTATTGTAAGAAGTAAAATTACCATTTTGTAAATAGATTTAGCTACAGATGTTTGCTAAAACACTTTGTTATTCAAATGAACTCAATGACTTCTTTTTAATTTGTTTACACATGCAGACTTGTTTATAGGTAAGAATGTGTTTGTACTACATAAAATTCATATTTCATCAAAAAAGCAAATGAGGACAGTTCGTTTTGATAAGAAATTATTAGCAAATGTCTTTGTAAAATATTTGTTTGCAGTATTTGTCATTAAACACCTACTTTGTGCTAGTTAACGTGCTACGTATAAAGGGTAAACTATTTGCTTAATAAAGATGTTGGCAGTAGGGTCAACCTCAGACTAGTTTTAAGTTAATAGTGAGCAAAACTTTTCCTTTGTTTTTTTTTTTTTCTTTTTTCCTTTTTTTAAAAACCTTCTGTTTGAGTCTCTTGCTCAAAGTATTATCTTTATTGAGGAAATCTTTGCTAAAGCAAATGCTTACTGGCTATCTGAATAGTTCACAGTCAGGATCCTATGCAAATTCTCCTCCAGAAAATGGTCATTCAGATTGCTGATTCTATTTATTTACTTCAGCTGATGATTGTTTCACTGAACCAGTATGTGCGTGAAGAGATAAAGGAAGGGGAAAGAAGAGTAAAAGGGTGTAGAATAGCTAGCAAATGTAAGTTTAGTATGAACTGCATTGGTAATATGTATTCGATATTAGAATAACAGACATCTTCCAGGTAATAACTTCAAACGTCCATGATTCCATAGATTTTTTTTTTACATAAACAATGGACAAGACCCTGGACCATTTTTAAATATGGAGATGATCCAGCTTTTGCCCTTGAATGATTTATAAACCAAGTAAAATTTCATAGTTATATAAATGGGTATAATATGAGAATGAATATTACAAATATCATTAAACTAAAAAAATCAAGTCTTCATTTGAAAACTTTTGATTATATGATTATAACCTGTGTTCAAATATTGATGCTGACACCAGAAATGTCATTAATATATACACCTGATCAGAATATAAAAGGAATTTTACCCAAGATTAAGGTTAACATTCAACTTCCTTCAACCTTCATTTAAACATGAAGCTTAATTAAAGTCATGTTATATCTTTGTAAAACCTTGTCCTTGTTTTGAACAAAATATTTACTTTCCTTTAAAATATTTTTTTGGTCACAATATTTTATGCATTGCCATGAAAGTTTTCAAATATCATCTTTTACATTGAAAATTTGAATTTTCTAATGAGGTCATTTTTTGGCAGATCATTAGCAAGTCATACCGTATACAAATGAATATATACTTAAAAAAATATATGGGATTCCTTTGTTCCAACCAAACACATATTACATAGAGTTAAGGAAAGGAAGGGAAAAAAGAAGATTTAAGAAAAAGGATATGGAGGAATAGAGGGAATATTCTTGCCATGTAAAGTATCCAACATCTTTATTTTGTAGCAACATATAAGGTAGCAATAGATGCAATTGTATTTCCTAGTTCTCCTTAGTGAGAGGTAGCCAGAGGCAACTGAATCCTGAGAAAATTCTGTGGAACACAAAGTGTCACAAAGGTTGGTAATGTGAACATTGCAAATCATGAAGATTTTAAACAAAGCAGTGGTCTACTTATTGGTCAAAATTTACATAATTAAAAGTTGCGTAATTTATTTTATTTTATTTTTTTGCATTACCATTTATCCTCCTTATACCCTCTTCCAAATGATCAATGTACAGAATTTTTCTTTTTTTAAGTATAACTGATTGGTTATATTGTTACAGTTGTCCCAATTTTCCCCCTTTTCCATCCTTCGCCTGGTAACCCTCTTCTCTTCAGTAATCCACACACCCCCACCCCCATTAGTTCATGTTCATGGGTTGTTCATATAAGTTCTTGGCTTCTCCTTTTCCTATAGTGTTCTTAATATCCCCCTGTCTTTTTTATTTTTTTTTTTAAGATTTTATTAGTTTTAGAGAGAGGGGAGGGGAAGGGAGAGAGGTAGAGAGGAAGAGAGACATCAATGTATGATTGCTTTTCACCTGCCTCCAGCTACGGATCTGGCTGGAGACCTGGTTTGCAACCTGGTTATGTGCCCTGGCAGGAAATCGAACCAGCGGCCTTGGGTTCACAGGCTGGCATGTTATCCACTGTGCCATCTGCCAGGGCCCCCTGTCTATTTTCTTCTTACCAGTTATGTTTCTAAATCCCTGCACCAGTTTTGCATTTTGTTTCCTTCCCCCTCCCAGCTGATAACCCTTCAGATGATTTTCATACCTATGATTCTGTTCCTGTTCTGGTTGTTTACTTAGTTTCTTTTTGTTTTTTAGATTCAATTGATAATTGTGTTTGTTGTCATTTTAATATTCATCAGTTTGATTATTTTCTTTTTTCTGAAATAAATGATGGTGAATTCCTTAAGCTTTACTTTGTCTGGGAAGTACTTTATCTGCACTTCCATTCTAAATGATAACTTTGCTGAGTATCTAGGTTGTAGGTCCTTCTTTTACAACACTTGGAATACTTCTTTCTAGCTTCTTGCCTGCAAAGTTTCCTTTTGAGAAATCAGCTGACAGTCTTATGAGAACTCCTTTGTAGAGAACTCTGCTTTTCTCTTGCTGCTTTTAAGATTTTCTCTTTATCTTTAACCTTTGATATTTTGATTATGATGTGTTGGTGTGGTCCTCTTTGAGTCCAACTTATTTGGGACTCTGTGTTTCCAGGACTTGTATGTCTATTTCCTTTGACAAACTAGGGGAGTTTTCTTTCATTATCTTTTCAAACACATTTTCAATTTCTGGCTCTTCCTCTTCTCCTTCTGGCACCCCTATGATTCAAATATTGGTACATTTAAAGTTGTCTTAGAGCTTCCTAAGCCTCTCCTTTGTTTTTTTAAATCCTTGTTTCTTTTTTCTGTTCTGGCTGTTATTCCTTTGTTATTTTACTATACTTTATGAGTTTTCTGAGTATCCTTATCACCAGTGTTTTGAACTCTGCATCTGGTAGGTTGGCTATCTCTGTTTTATTTAGTTCTTTTTTCTGGGGTTTTGTTCTGTTCTTTTATTTGGGCCATATTTCTTTGCTTTTTCAATTTGGCAGCCTCCTTGTGTTTTCTATGTATTAGGTAAAGCTGCTTTTATCCCTGTTTTAGTACAGGCACCTGTAAATTGTGTGAAGTGGAGCCTTAGATAATTGCCAGGGTGGGTCTACCCACTTTTCCATTTTGTGGCTCTGTTTGTGGTGGGGGGTGGGCTCAGAGAGGGGACAATACTACTGCCTGGCTTCTGGAATTTTCCTGACTCTCACTCAGTTTCCAGTCCCTTCATCCACTTCCTGTATGTCATTGGTGCCCTTCCAGGTGCTGCCTGGGTTTGCTAAATTCTAAGATCATGAAGACCCTGGCTAAATGGTGAAAATCTGGCAGTTTCTTCCACCACCCCATGCAGGCCCTTTAAATAGAGAATATGGCCATTTCTTCCACTGCCTCAACCCCTACTCATTTTTATAGCCAGAGGTAATAGATGTTTATCTTCCCAGTGCTGGGACCTTGGCCTATGTGATCTAGACTAGGGCTGGGATGACTAGCTCCATGGTTATCCCTCCCATTTTTATCCAGTACATGTGAATCTGGGATCATTTGTTCTATCACCACCCCTTCCTGCGGCTGCTTACCGGAGCCACACTACCTCTCTGCCCCATTGCTGTGACTCAGTCCCATCTACCCATCTGGGTGAATGTGGCTCCTTTAAACCCTTTGTTGTTGGACTCATATAGCTCTATTCTCTGACAGTTCTGGGTGTTATTTGTTTTTGAGATCTGGCAGTAATTTTTCCTATGGTTGCTCAAGTTTGCACAAGGAGACAAAGCATGTCTACCTATGCTTCCATCTTGAAGTCCCTTAGACTTCTGTTGCTCACTTTATAGACACACATTATTTATTTACAAAAGTTTATTGTAGAATTTTTGAAAATAAAGGGAAGTATAATAAGGAAATCAAAGTCACACATAATGTTATTATCCAACTATAACCACATATCAATTTTGACTCTTTTGGTTGTAAATGATGGAAATCTGATCTGAATCAGATAAACAGGAAAAAAAATGAACTTTTGTAAAGGTAGTGTGCTTTTGTGCAGAAATAAAATCTTTAAAAATTTGTCCTTCATTCATAGAAGTGTAGTGACTGGCTTAGAGGCTTAAATATAACTACTCTTGGTATCCTCCCAATGAAACATCTTTTTGTTTAGAATAGTTGCATTTGGTGTTTATTGTCAAAACTGAGAATTTTGACTGAAACTGTCAGCTGCTAAAGTAGTAGTTTTGAGGTTGGGTAGCTGCTAAATGTGGCAGACTTTAGATGGTTTCCTATGGCTTGGGACTTTGGCCAGCAAATGAGTACCTGGGGAATGGGCATAGGGCTTCTAGAAGGTTTTTGGCAGGTTGAAGGGAAAATGTGAGGACAACAAGGAGAGATATCATCTACTTCAGTTTTGTCTAAGATGACCCTTAGTTCATAAACCAAACAAGTATTTGAGCAAGTAGAGCACAAGGGGCAGAAAAATTTGGGCAGAATCAGAAACAGATGGTGCCATGACATGATCTCTCAACTGGGGTTATGCACCTAAGTTCAACAGACCACTGGGCAAGTGTCCAAATCCCAGCCTGATTAGACTGTCCTTGATAATTAAGGCTAATTAAGTTGTCCTTTTCTGTAAGTTTAGTGTTGGAGCATTCACTGTATTGCAAATAAATCTTATTTTGGGAGGGAACATTTCTGTGCCAAATGTTTTTTGATCATATAGTAGGTGAAAATTATTATATTTACCCTAAAATATTAGTTTTCTATACCTTAGGGTACATTTGAATTTAAAAATATAGAATTCATTGTCCTCTAAAGAGTACTAAAGGTAAATTCCAGTATATACACATATATAGACATTGACTATAGTAAAATGTTATCTTTCCTCAAATTATTTTTAGTATTCAAAAGTATTTCACAAATTTAGGGCACAGGAAATAAGTTACAGAGAATTATAAAATCTTAAATTAAATGTAGCTTCATTTGCCTGTACAGAATGAATACGATTTTTTAAAACACCAGTTTTATTGGTTTTATTTCTGTGTTTTCTTTATTATGTTGTTTGAAATTACTGTTGAAAGTCTGTATTTAGAATAATGATATTTGTTTGAGCTTTTTCTGCTTTCTCACTCATAAATGTTTGTTTCCTATCTTTTATTCATAGAATGTTTTGGGTTTTTTTTATGTGAATTAAATGCAGTATTTGCAACCCTGATTCTTACACACTGTGGTTCATCTTTGTCAGAAATGAAAACAACTTCATTAAAATACATTAAAATGTATTTGTGGTCAGCTATATTAGAGAAAAAATTTCCTTATTTTAGGAAGCACATCACGTCTTTCTTATTCATATATTTAGAGTGTATTAAATGTTAATTATAAGAAAACACTCTGGATGCACAGTATTTTTACTGTAAGAAAGGGAAGCTGTTTATTTCCATTATTTGCTTATATACCGTTTGACAGAAGGAATCTGTTAATAGATATACTAACACAAATGGAACACTGTATGGACTCACGCCTATGAGATGTGTCCTGAAAGTATCAGCCCTGCAGACTTTTAATTGTATGGACATTGGATCAATACTTTCTGGACAGACCTTTTCCAGAGCTCATTGGACATGCATGCACAGACTATAGTTTAATTCGCACATGCAAATATTCTTTGATATAGCAAGCATATACCGGTACATATATCTTTAGGAATAAATATTTTCAACATTTTTGGGTAGGTACCCATAGTAGGAACTTCTGGGTCATGTGGTCACTCTATTCTTAAGTTTTTGAGGAACCTCCATATTGTTTTTCATAGTGGCTGTACCAATTTACATTCCCACTAGCAGTGTGTAAGGGTTCCTTTTTCTCCACACCCTTTCCAACACTTGTTATTACTTTTGTTGTTGTTAATAGCCCTTCTAACTTGTGTGAGGTATTATCTCACTGTGGTTTGAATTTTCATTTTCTAATAGCATAGTGAAGTTGAATGTCTTTTCATATATCTATTGGCTATTTGTGTACCTTCTAGGGAGAAGTGTCCAATTTATAATTGGATTGTTTGTTTTTATGTTGTTAAGTTTTATGAGTTCTTAATATATTTTGGATAATACCTCCTTGTCAGAGATTTTTGCAAATATTTTCTCCCATTTTGTTGGTTTTCTTTTTGTTTTATTGATGGTTTATTTTGCTATGCAGAAGCTTTTTAGTTTGATACAGTTCCAATCATTTATTTTTGCTTTCACTTCCATTACCTTTTAGGTCAAATTCATAATGGGCATCCAAATTGGGAATGAAGAAATTGTCACTTTTTGCAGTGACATGATTTTTCATATAGAAACTTTAAAGACTTCGCCATAAACAAATACTGTAAAGTTGCAGAATACAAAATCAATGTATAATAATCTATTGCATTCCTATATATTAACAATGAAATTTCAGGAAAATAAATGAAAACACAATTCCTTTTGCAGTTGCAATAAAAATATAAAATGATTTGGTATAAATTTAAAGGATATGAAGGATACACTGGAAAAGAAATTGAAGAAGATACAAAGAAATGGAAGTAAATTTTGTGTTTATGCATTGGAATAATGAACACAGTTAAAATGTCCATATTACTCAAAGTACTAGACAGATTAATGCAACCCATATCAAAATCTTATTAGAATGTTTTAAAGAAATAGAACAAAAAATATAAGATTTGTATGGAATCACATAAAACCTCAAATAGCTAAAGTAATCCTAAGAAATAAACAAAGCCAAAGGTGTCACACTCCCTGATTTCAAATTATACTCCAGAACTACAATAATGAAACAGCATGGTATTGACAGAAAAACAGACACAATGGAGAAATAAAGCCTGTCCATTGAATGATGCTAGGAAAATTTAATCTTTTTTTTTTTTTTTTTTAAGGTTTTATTTATTATTTTCAGAGATAGGGGAAGGAGAGAGGCAGAGAGAGATAGACATCAGTGTATGGTTGCCTTTCACCTGCCTCCAGCTATGGACCTGGCTGGAGACCTGGCTGGAGACCTGGTTATGTGCCCTGGCCGGGGAATTGAACCAGCCACCTTTGGGTTCTCAGGCTGGTGCCTTATACACTGTGCTACCAGGGTCACTAGGAAAATTTAGAAGTCATGTGCTAAAGAATGAAATTAGGCTGGTATTGAAAGTTATACACAAAAATTAACTCAAAATGGATCAAAGGCCTTAGCTGGTGTGGGTCAGTGGATTGGCAGCTGGACTGTGAACCCAAAGGTCGCTGGTTTGAATTCTCAGCCAGGGCACATAACCAGGTTGCAAGCCAGGTCTCCAGCCAGGTCCAGCTGGAGGCAGGTGAAAAACAACCATACATTGATGCTTCTCTCTCTTTCTTCCTCCCTTCCTGCTCCTCTCTCTGAAAATGATGAACAAAATCTTTAAAAATAAAGGATCAAAGAACTAAAAGTTTAAGGTCTAAAACAATATAATACATAGAAAGAACCCAAGATACTAAACTTAAGGACCTTGGTTTTATATAGTGACTAATTTCTATTAACTAGTTTATTTCTCCAAGAGGTCAAGATAAATATTAACATTATATATTTCTATCATTTATGATTATTAAGTAAATGAACTATTTGCTGATGACAGTTCTTAAATGACCACCAGCATCTATAACTTCTAAGGGTAATTTAGACTTTTTCATCCTTTAAATATATTACTGATTTAAAATACTTATTTTTTGCTCTTAAAATTCTTCAAATATACTGGCATTTAAACATTCTAGATATATGGCAATATGGACCTCAAGGATACTTTGAGTTTGTGGTTTATATTTTTAAAAGTAAGTAACATGTTTTCTGAAAATAAATCCAAAACTTCATTGATATTTTTTATTACTTATCTAGACAAACAAATAAAATGCTATTTCATATATTGGTTGAATTTAAAACTAGGTAACTTTTAAATAAAACCTTTAGCATAGTTTTGTTAACAAATAAATATTCCCTCTTTTACATATTGTGACCATGGAAAACTATTATATCTCATGAAAGAAAGATAACTGATAGGTAGGGTGCCCTTGTTAGATATAAACTATAATGAATCATATGTCATTTGTCATATTCATCAAAACATTGTATGGCCCTGGCTGGTGGCACAGTGGATAAGGTGCCAGCCTGTGAACTCAAAGGTTGCTGGTTCGTGTCCCAGCCAGGGCACATAACCAGGTTGCAAGCCAAGTCTCCAGCCAGGTCTGTAGCTATAGGTAGGTGAGAGGCAACAACACATTAATGTCTCTCTCCCTCTCTGCCTCTCTCCTTTACCCTCTCTCTTAAAAAATAATAAAAAATAATATCTTTAAAAAACCCAACATTGTATGATTTTGATGATGTTTGATTTACATTCTTCTACAAGGGGAACAGTTAACTGAGAATAAATTTTGATTCAATATGTGAAATGAGTACAAAATGAATACACTACATAATTTATTAGTGGTATTTATTTTCATTATGTTTAATCTTGGGTTCTTATTTTCCTTCAACATTGTCATAAAAATAATTTAGTTTTCATGATTAAAATAGCCCTGTATAAGAAAATACTTAATAGAAAATTATGATTAAAAAATAAAATAACAATTACTGTGTTGCTCAAGGCTTATAAAATCCCACTCAAGATGAGATTTACTTGTGAACATGAGCATAATAATATTCATTCTAGTGCTTTTTGAAAGTATAGCCTACATTTTTAAAGTTAAATATAACTAAAGTAACATATTAAAGTGAAAAATATAATGAGACATTTGAAATTCAGCATCTTATATTTTCAGATTTCAATGACAATTGCAGTTTCTCTTGTCTTTGGTTTTCTTGGAATAATTGAAGTTCAGGTAGAGTTCTAGAATTGCAGTTTTAATTTTCTTTCATATGTTGAAATTTCAAAACACTATTGCACAGTAAAATTATTATATTAAAATGTTGCACATATAAAGCTTGAGATATATTCCAATCACAAATATCAGCACAAATATTATATGAAAGAAATCCAAGGCCATATGAAGAACTTAAGTGGTGTTTGGTTGTGCTTTCTAACTTTCTCTTTCTTAAATATCTCAATCATATATGTAGTTGATGTGTAAACATATATTACACTTCACAGTTCTCACACTATTGCACTGTTTTAAATTTTAAATGCTAGTAAAACTCCAAATGGTAACCTAGAATAACAGAAGTTCTGTTTCTTTATATTTTACAATTACTACTTCTTTATTTTTTGTTGTTTCCATATTTATTGGTTTGCTAGGATTTTTAAAGTTATTTTTTTAATTTTTTAAAATTTTTAAAAGATTTTATTTGTTATTTTTAGAGAGAGGCAGAGAGGGAGAGAGACATCAATATATGGTTGTCTTTAACCTGCCTCCAGCTATGGACCTGGCTGGAGACCTGGCTTGCAACCTGGTTATGTGCCCTGACAGGGGATCGAACCAGCAACCTCTGGGTTCAGAGGCTTGCATCTTTCCATTGAGCCACCAGCCAGGGCTTATTTTTCAAAATTGATTATGCTGTTACATTTGTCCCAGTTTCTTTTCCCTTTGTTCCCTTCCACCTAACTCTGCCCTACCTTTAGCAATCCCACCTCCCTTAGTTCATGCCCATGGGTCATTCATGTGAGTTCTGTGGCTTTATCATTTTCTATACTGTTCTTAACATCTCCATATTTCTCACCCACCTATTATGCCCCTTAATCCCTTCACCCTTTCCCCACTTCTTCCTTTTCCCCATCCCAGTTGATATCCCTCCAATATTCCCTATACCTTTGATCCTGTTCCCTCTCTGATTGTCTGCTCAGGTTTTATTCTTGTTTTTTAGATTCTGGAGTTGATAGCTGTGAGTTTATTGTCTTTTTAATATTCATGATTTTGATCTTCTTTTTCTTAAGTAAGTCCCTTTAACATTTCACATAATAATGGCTTGGTAATGATGAACTCCTTTAGCCTGACCTTGTCTGGGAAGCACTTTATCTGCCCCTCCATTCTAAATGATAGCTTTGCTGGATATAGAGTAAGCTTGGTTGTAGGCCCTTACTTTTAATAAATTTGAATGCTTCTTGTCAGTCCCTTCTTGCCTGCAAAGTTTCTTTTGAGAAGTCAGCTGATAGTCTTATAGGAATCCCATTGTAGGTAGCTCTCTTTTTTCTCTTGCTGCTTTTAAGGTTCTCTCTTTATCTTTATTTAACCTTTGGCATTTTAATTATGATATGTCTTAGTATGGTCCTCCTTGGGTCTAGCTTGTTTGGGACTCTCTCTGCTTCTTGGACTTGTATGTTATTTCCTTTGCAAAATTAGGGAAGTTTTTCTTTACTACGTTTTCACATACGTTTTCAATTTCTTGCTCTTCATCTTCTCCTACTGGCACCCCTGTGATTTGGAAGTTGGCATGTTTAAAGTTGCCCCCGAGGGTCCTATGACTTTCCTCATTAAAAAAAAAAAAAAAAAAGTTTCCTCTTTTTGTACTGGTTATGTCTTCCTTATGTTCCAAATCATTGCTTTGAACTCCAATTTCCTTCCCTTCACCCTTGGTTTTGTGTGGATTTTTCTTCATTTCACATAGTCTAGCTATCATTTCTTCCTTTCTGCATTTGCTGTATTTAAACATATTTGTCAAGTCTATGAGAATGTTAATCATGAGCATCTTGAACTCTATGTCTGTTAGGTTGGCTGTCTTCTTGGCTATTAAGTTAGCTATCTTTTCATCTCTCAATTCTTCCACTAACACCTTGATCTGCTCCCTTTTTTGGGTCATGCTTTGCTACCTCCTCAGCTTGACATCTTTCTGTCTTTGCCTCTTTCTAAGTTAGTTCTGTTGCACTTGTTAATATTATAAGGGGCAGAGCCTTAGGAATTTGTGTGAGGTGACCTGTTTCACCACATTGTGCTGCTGTATGTGGGAGAGTCTGAGAGGAACAATGTCATTTGCCTGTTGAGATGGGCAGTTTCTTCCTCGACCCCAGCCCTGACTTGTTTTCACAGTCAGAAGCAATATGGCTCTATTTTTACCAATGCTGGAAAGGTGGGCTGCGTGGTCTGGCCCTGGGATCACTTCCTAGGTTTAAATGTATGACTTCATTTTTCACCATGGCCTAAGTTTCTATGCTGCCATGGCAGCTGGCTCTAAATACATTACCTGGTGCTAGAACAGTGGGCTGCACTGCCTGGCCTTGGGATTGCTTCCCAGGTTTAAATGTGTGACTGTGCTTTTCATTGCAACCTCAGCTCCAGGGCAGCCACTGCTGCTCTTCTCGCCAGCCCTGCCCTACCTAACTTTCTGCCTGAGTATTTCTGTACTTCTTCATTTGTTGCCCTTCCACATAGTTCAATTTTCTGAAATTTCAGTGTTATTTTTATATAGTTTTGCGGTAGATGTAAATTGTTTCTAGTTGTGAGGGGGAAGCAGTGTGTCTACCTACATCTCCATCTTGGCTGAAAATCTCTAACTTTATTTCTAACTTTTTTTTTAAAAGATTTTATTTATTATTTTCAGAGAGAGAGTAAGGGAGAGAGGCAGTGAGGGAGAGGAGCATCAATGTGTGGTTGCCTTTCACCTGCCTCCAGCCATGGACCTGGCTGGAGACCTGGCTTGCAACTGGATGATGTGCCCTGGCTGGGAATCGAACTGGTGACCTTTGGTTTCACAGGCTGGTACCATATCCACTGTGCCACCAGCCAGGGCATTTTAAGTTGTTTTCTTGAATTACTCACTTTTCCATTTTCTTTTCATTTCTAGCTCAAAATTTAGTAAAGAACATGAAATTTCAAACCATATCAAATTTTTATCCAGTCATCTGTTTTTATTTTATTTTTTACATATTTTATTTTATTTTTAATTTTTTTCAATTATAGTTTTTATTTGATATTATTTCATTAGTCAGATGTATGACATGGTGGTTTTACAAAGTGTTCCACCTGATATTTTACAAAGTGATCCACTTGATATTTCCAGTACCCACCTGGCACTATACATAGTTATAGCAATATTATTGACTATATTTTATATGCTGTAGTTTACATTCCCATGATTATTTTGTAATACCAACCTTTACTTCCCAATCTCTTCAATTCATACCCAGTCTGCCAAACCCCATCCCACCTGGCAGTTATCAGTCTGTTTTCTGTACCTGAGTCTGGTTCTCTTTTGTTTATTTATATTATTCTTTAGATTTCACATGTAAATGAAATTATATGCTATTTTGCTTTCTCTGAATGACTTATCTGCTTGCATAATACCTTCTAGGTCCATCCATGCTGTCACAAATGGTAAGATTTTGTTCTTTTAATGGCTGTTTATTACTTATATATTTTTTTACCTTTTTTCTATTCTTTAAGAATACCCTGTCACATTTATTGTAATACTGGTTTAGTGGTGATAAACTCCTTTGTCATTTTCTTGTTTAGGAAGCACTTCATTGGTTCTTCAATTCGAAATGATAGCTTTGCTGGGTACACCGATCTAGGCCCGTCCTTTTCATTGCTTTGAATATTTCATATCAGTGCTGTCTGGCCTGCAAAGTTTCCATTGAGAAATAAGCTGGAGATCTAATTGGAGCACCTTTAGGTAACTACCTGCTTTACTCTTGTGAATTTAAGATTCTCTTTTTGTTTTTAAGCTTTTGCATTTTAATTATCATTGGTGTGGGTTTCTTTGGGTTTATCATGTTTAGGACTGTCTGTACTTCCTGGATTTGTATGTCCATTTTTTTCACCAGGTAAAGGGAATTTTCTGTCATTAATTTTTCAAATAGGTTTTTAATTTCTTGTTTTTTATCTTCTTCTCTGGGAGCTCCATGGTATAAATGTTGATAGGCATGAAGTTGTTCAAGAGGTTCCTTACAGTATAGTTATTAAAAAAATTTTTTTTCTGTTCTGATCGGTTGTTTCTTGCTTCCTTATATTCCAACATGCTTATTTGATTATCTGATTCACCTACAATTGATTCCCTATCATTTCGTTTTCATTTTAATTAGTGTATTTTTAAATTTTTTATGCTATGTCTTTTTTAAAGATTTTATTTATTATTTTTCAGGGAGAGAAGAAGGGAGAGAGGAAGAGAAAAAGAGAAACATCAATGTATGGTTACTTTTCACCTGCCTCCAGCTACAGACCTGGCTGGAGACCAGGCTCACAACCTAGTTATGTTGCACTGGCTGGGAATTAAACTAGCGACCTTTGGGTTCGCAGGCCAGCGCCTTATCCACTGTACCACCAGCCAGGGCTCCATGTCCTTTTTTATTCTGTTGAAGTTCTCACTAAAATTTTTAAGCATCCTTATAACTATTGTTTTGAACTCTGTTAACTAGTTTGCTTATCTCCTTTTCATTTAGTTCATTTTCTGGGGCTTTTCATTGGCTCTTTGTCTCCTCATGTTAGATATTTCCCAGTGTTTATTTCTGTATGTTAGGTAGAGCTGCTATATCTCCCACAGTTGGTAGAGTGGCCTTGTGTAGTAAATACCCTACAGGGCCCAATGGTGCAGCCTCCTTGGTCACCTGAGCTGGGCTCTCTTAAGTGTGTCCTATGTGTGCACTGTCCTCTTGCAGTTGACCCATGATTGTTTTTGGCACATCAATGGAAGGGTGTGGCCCTTGGCCAATTAGCTGTGAAAACTGGCTGCAGCTACAACATAGGACTAACCCTGCCAAAAACCTCAGTGAGGTTTTGACGACCGCTGAGTTGCTTCTGGAGATAGTAGGGTAACAATCCAGTGTGATCTGAAGCTGTCCACCAGGTGCGGTAGCTCTTTGGCCTTCCTGGAGGTTCAAGGTCAGCCACAGCCTGTGCCCTGCCTGGGGACACTTGGCACCAACTACTACAGTGTTCTGCAGGTGGCTGCTACTTGTACTGGGTTTGGAAGTGCCCTGGAGTGGCCAACCTGCAATCCAAGGCCAGCTGCCTCTAGTGCCAAGCCTAGAGTCACTTAGGAAGAGGTAATGGGGTATACAAAGGCCATATGCTGTTTGAGAGATTTTAGAAGTCTGAAGCATGAGGCAAGATCATCCATTTGTATAGAACATAAAGCTCAGATCATGTTAATTTTAAAATAAAATTAACTTAATTGTGATAAGGATGTCCTGAATACTAATAAAACAAACACATTAATAATTAGAATAGAAAAATAACTGATGCTTCCTTCAGGTTTATTAACAGAATCAGTTATAATCATTAAAATCCTATTTTTGAAAGGTTTTCAGAAACTTCATTTTATAGCATTTCCACAGAGTTATAGATAGTTGAAATAGAAAGACTTTGGAATTCATCTAGAAAATGCTGTCAAAAAGAAATATGAGTCACAAAGGTGAATAATATATATTATTCATAATTTTTATAGCTATATTAAAAAGATGAAAAAGAACATGTGTAAATAATTTTAATACATTTTACTGAACCCAATATTTTAAAAATATTTTTATTTCTACATTTAATTAATATCAAATAATAATGGTGTATTTTATGTTTTTGAAAATTATGTATTTTATATTTATGGCACATTTTAATTTGGAATAAGCATCTCAAGCATTCATTAGTCACCTATTTTCATTGTCTGCTATGTTAGATGGCATAGATACATGGTAGCACCTCACTATGTGATCTCCAGGTATGAAACTATTTAAAAGTGAGCTGATGTGGAAGAAGGCTATAAAGGTGATGCATTTAGATAGGTACTGGCCTCCAACAAAGGCAACAGTGCTATTTCATGCAAGCATAAATCCTGAAGCCTGAAGCCCCTGTGTACTGAGTCTTCTGTTAACAAACTTTGTGCCATTGGCATATTATCTTTCCTCCTATTTGCTCAATGTCACCAATGTTAAAATGAAAGTAATTCTAGTAATTGAACAGAGTAATTATTCAGTGTATGTAAAGTTCTTAGTACAGTTCTTGCTATGTCATGAGAATTATAACTAGTCCTGTTTTACTCAACTTACTATCTTTATGTAAATGTTATAACTCATGTCATTTACTTTTTGCTGTTACAAATTAATTTAGAATGATTATTGATTGTAGAATACATTTCAACCTAGTAGGACTTTCCTGAATCAGTACGTTATTGTTAAGTAAAATGTGTGTATATTCTCTTGAACATATTTACAAGGCTGAGTAACTTATTTTTTCAGAACTGGCTATTAAAATATAAAATAACCTGTTAAATTTTTAGATATTTCTCTATTTATACTATTTATCCTAGTACCGAATTAGCCAATTCTATTTTTTTTTATTGTATTTAAATCAAATTTCTAGATATTTTCATGTAATTTTTTAGTTAACACTGGACCAAACTCTTTATTGTTATTGTTTCTTTGTTAATCTCTACTTACAATGCACTTGATTTTCTTTAGTCACTTTGGGCCTTCTCTCTGAACTTCTTACAATAGACCTATAGTTCTCTGCTCCTGAGGCAACCAAAGCTGAGTGCCACTTTGATGCAGTTCATCAGAATTACTTAAGCAATGCTATCAGCCATGTGTCCTGGAATGTCATGATTCTTTGCCTACAGTGATCAAAGTAACAGTGAATTTCTATGCTTTTTATTGAAGCATTCCCCAGATTTTTTCGGTAGATGACTTAGGTGCTCTTAGAAGAGAAGAGTCAAAAGTTAAGACTCAGACAGAGGTTCTAAAAGAAACAAAGTCTATTAAGCAGCTTATTCAGAATCTGTGGGGTTTTAAAAAATCTTTTCCAGTTGTTATATTTTTTATTTTTTTAATATTTTTATTATTTTTTAAGATTTTATTTCATTATTTTTAGAAAGAGGGGAAGGGAGAGAGGCAGAGAGGGAGAGAGACATCAATGTATGGTTGCGTTTCACCTGCCTCCAGCCACAGACCTGACTGGAGACCTGGTTTGCAACCTGGTTATGTGCCCTGGCTGGGGAATCGAACCTGCGACCTTTGGGTTTGCAGGCTGGCACCTTAGCCACTGTGCTACCAGCCAGGGCTATATTTTTATTTTTTTAAATTGTGTTGTTTAATTACAGTTATCCTAATTTTCCTCCCATTGCTCTCCCATGCACCACCCACACCCTACTCCCACAGTCAATCCCCACCCTGTTGTCCATGTCCACGGACAACAAGGGTTCTTTGTTTAGACCCTTCCCCTTATTTCTCCCATCATCCCCCTCCATTCACCCCTCTGGTCACTGTTAGTTTTTTCTTATTTCCATGTCACTGGTTCTCTTTTGCTTGCTTGCTTGTTCATTTGTTTTTGTTTTGTTCATTAGGTTCCATTTATAGATGAGAACATATGGTAATTGTCTTTTGCCTCCTAGCTTATTTCACTTAGCATAATACCCTTCATGTTGTCGCAAAGAGTAGGAATTCCTTCTTTCTCTCTGCTGCATAGTATTCCACTGTGTAAATGTACCACAGTTTTTTGATCCATTCATCCACTGATGGGCAATAAAGCTGTTTCCAGCACTTGACTATTTTAAATAATGCTGTTATGAACATAGGGGTGCATAGTTCTTCTGAATTATTGTTTCAGGATTCTTAGGGTATGACCCCAGCATTGGACTCACTGGATCAAATGGCAGTTACATTTTTAGTTTTCTGAGGAAATCCCATACTGTTTTATTTTTTAAAGAGAAACTTTAGGCTTAGAATTGGACTATTCAAAGATCACTTGAGGCACATAGATATTTATCTAAAGTTAATGGGAATGGGGAAGTAGAGAGAGAAAAAGTGAAACATGGGAAAGGTAAATGTAAACATGCTAATGAAATCTATAAATTATTCACATGTAGATATATCAAGATACAGAGAATGTATCATATAAATTTGTTTTCTTTGTCATAAATATACCCAAATTTGTCTTCCTTACTATTTTAAAATTATTTTTAATTTTTTAATTAAATATTTCATTCATTATTTTTAGAAAGAGGGGAAGGGAAGGAGGAAGAAAGGGAGAGAAACATCAATGTATGGTTGCCTTTCACCTGCCTCCAGTTATGGACCTGGCTGGAGACTTGGCTTGCAACCTGGGTATATGCTCTGACTGGGAATTAAACCAGTGACACTTGGGTTCAAAGGCTGGTGCTCAATCCACAGTGCCACTCCAGTCAGGGATATTTTACAATTCTTTATTGAAATGTTTATTTATTGATTGATAATTACTTGATTTTGTAGCATCATTACATCTAGTTATATATAAAGTATATGCCACTGAATTGAATTACTCAGACTATTACCTGAGGATGGTAACTAAGCAAACTGAAAAAGTGCATACTAAGCTAAATTTATCAAAAAGAGTGTTTTTAAGTGACTTTCTTTCACTTTGGGGAACATCAATAGAAAGACAGAATGAAAGTAAGTGGCTAATGCAGTTGAGACACTAGCCATGTAAGGAAGCCATTGGGTTAAGCCACTAGTTGTCATGGGTTTCATTTTAGCTAATTGAAGAAAATAGTATTGCTCCTGTAATTCTTTTGATTCTGTTTGTGTATTAAGTTATATTGAATTGATGTTTCTGCTCTCATATTGGAGTTCATAATTGCAAAGAATCTCATTTTTCTTTGATTAAATCTCCAAATTCCAGTTCACAGTTATGCATTTTTAGTACATAAATGTTCCCCCCAAAATAAGAAAACCAATGTTGTAACTGATTGTCATTAAATTTAGTAAAACACTAAATAAGTCAGTGAAATGAAGTCCTAATAGTGATATCATTGTATTGTTGGCATTTACAGGCAACATGTAAATGCCAAGATCTTGTATTTTTCAAAATTTAGGCAATACATATGTAGCCAGAAATTGTATTTATTCTGAATAAATATTGCTTTGCTTGGATTTCAGGAGTTGAGAATATTGGCAGTTTTAGACTTATAATCTGCACTTAAAAATTGAATATACTGTAGTATGTAATGTAAAGCTATGTTAATTATTGCACCAGTAATTTTACTCAAGTTCAAGTTAACCTTTCAAGCATATAACTTTAGACTTTAGGCTATAGTTAACATATTCACTACTTAACTATTTTCTGTTCTCAAAGTTATAATTATAGAAGGAAATTTTTTTTTCAACAAAAATTATGCAAGCTCATCAGTTAATAATTTTTAAGAATGGCATCAGGTATAAAATGATACTTCAAAAATTCATCTACAATTTCACATTACATTTCAAACTGAAATGTATTTCTAATGTGCTAAGGGAAAATTGATATTTATTATTATTTCTTGTGGAAAAATGAATTAGTAATCCATGGCCAGTATCATACAGTTTTATATAGGAAGACATTCAGATGTTCATTATTCTTATTATATATTCACTATAATCTTAGGAGTAAACATGATTTCTAATTTTTATGATTATTAGTAACCAGTTGGTATTGCCCATAGCAGGGCTCTTTTTTAAGTTTCTACATAAAAGTAATTCAAGGAACTGTAGATGGCTACAGATATGTCTAAACTTTTAGAAAAGATGGTTTCCTAAGTGAGCATACTAAATAGGTAAATAAGCTATTTGTACCTTGCTTCTGTTAAACACTTTTAAAAATGGTTTTCCTCTCAATACATACAATCTTTAATATGATTAATTGAATTCACACGCTTTTTTCTTGAGCATTCTTGCTAACGTGTCAAAAATATATTGAAGTATATCATTAATCTTAACATATAATCCACAGTTTCATACCTATATTGTATGGGTCTTGGAGGTAGCAAAGACAGCTATGAATTCCAATGAAAATAAGCTTCTTAATGCATAGTATAGAGTTTTTCTACTAATGTTTGATAGTTCATGAATAAAAACAGCGACCCATGAAATTTAGAAATATGGGCATGATACTTGAGTCAAAATAAATATATTTAAAACTGGGCTAACTACTTAAGAATTTATTTATTGTTTCATAACACAGATCATAGTTGTTTTCTAATAAAAAATGTTTCCAGGAATGAATTTACAATGATTTATATAGTTTGCTAAAATGATACATTATTGTTGTTTTATATTACTGTGGTAATTTGGAGCGCTTGAAAAAAATGTTGTTATGGAAAGATATTATTTCTTTCTTCTTTTAGATACAAACTTGCCATTAGTACTTTTTGCTGATTAGATACTTTTTTGTATCAGAAGGAAATAATATACTATTTTTATCTATCTCTGAGACTAGCTGTATCAGATATTTCTTTATTATCCACATGGTCAGACAAAAATATAACAATATGTTGGTTTAGGTATATTTATCATTGCTTAAGCTGTGTGATAATGAAGTAATTTTGTGATTATTTTTGAAATACTAAAGCAAAACTAATTTTAAAAGTATAACATTTACAAATGATCAATGAGGGTTCTTAAGAAGTCTGTTTACAAAGTTCTTTGAATGAATACCACATGGCTGTGCCTGTATAGAAATACTCATGAAGTATCTTCATGAATTGACATAGGCATACTTCTTTTGGCAAGGAAATTAACTTAATTTCCATTGAAAAAAATATTGTAGGTTTTCTGTGGAAATTCAAAATATCAGGTTCTTTGCTTACAGTTAAAATTGGGTTGCTGACTTCTAAGTATGAGGAAAAAATGGGGAGGCTTTTATTATCAAAACAGTCAGTGTTGAAAAACTATATAAAACATATTTTGAATTAAATAGTCTTTACACACATATATAAGTACATGCAAAGATAAATGTTAATACATTTATAATACACTGTTGACAAATGCATGATGTCAGTGCTGACTGTTGCATGTAACTAAAAGTCTAAGTAAATTATCTGCCACTGCTGTTAGACCCTTAAATACAAAACTAGCTACCACTATTGTTTGAACATATAACAAGTACACTTACAATTTACGTGCACCTATTTTAAACAATTTATGGTTTTCAATTTTAATTATTTTCAATGCATAGATATATTCTCTATTCAGTAATTAAATGTTGGCATTAATAAGCATTTTTAGTTATATTTTATTCTACATTTTCTTAACCATTTAACTGTGATGTTTATAATAATTTTAGTATCATCACATTATAACCTCAGGCAAAAAAAATGGATTTTTCTGCTGAATCTGAGCCTGCTTCCTTGACAATAAATTATGATCACAGATGTACTACACTTTGAGTTTTAATCCAATTTCACTTGATTCGTAACTTGACTTCAAAGTCTATTTTGTCTGTAACTTCTCAAAATGACCTATAAATATAAACTGTCTTATAACTTTCCTTTCTTTATAAGTATATTTATGTTGTTTAAAATGCTATTGTGAAGTTTAATTGATAAGGAATAGAACACATAGTGCATTGCATGACAGTAAATGATAGTTATTATTATTATTATCATTATTATTATTATTATTTACCTTAGTCAGTCTGACACTTAAGGGTAACAGATGAACAGTAAATCTCAAATCTCTAATAGCCTTATCCCTATATATGTTTAGTAGATACAAACCAGTTGTATTCTTTATATTCACTCTGTGTTATTAGTTTCAAAACATTTACTGCCTTTTCACAGGAGTAGAATTTAATAGTAATTCTTATAACATCAACATTATCATTAACCCTCTGGCATAATTGTGCAGAAAGCAAGAGTTTCAGTCAGATCAGTTCATGTATAGCAACACATAATTAATATCTACAAAAAAAAATCAGATTTGCTTAAGTCCATATAGTTGATCTACAATCTTTCACACCATTCAGATCATTCAAACACCTTATAAACATGTCAGCATTGTATAACCAACTTATCAAGCATATAGAGTCTATAAAAATTAAAGGCTCCCTGGCTGGTGGTTCAGTGAATAAGGCACCAGCTTGCAAAACCAAGGTCACTGATTCAATTCCCAGCCAGGGCAACATAATCAGGTTGCCAAGCCAGGTCTCCAGTCAGGTCCATAGCTGGAGGCAGGTGAAAGGCAACCATACATTGGTGTCTCTCTCCCTCTCTGTCTCTATCCCTCCCCTCTCTCTAAAAATAATGAAGTCTTTTAAAATAAATAAATAAAATGTGTTAATTCTAATGTACAGAAAATATATTTTTTTAAAGTAAAGGTAAAAATATTCTTTCTTAGCAGTAATCTCCTAATCTCTATAATAAACCTGACCTTCAAAAGAGCTTCTATTTAAATGGACCTTTTTTTTTTTAGTGGAATTTGCAGTTGAATGTTGAGCTTCTGAGTAGAAAATGCCTTTAAAGCAAAATGACCTCCTACTCTTTGTTTGCTATTACTGGAAATAGTTTCTTAAAAGACTGAAACAATTGTGATTTGATACATTGTATCAAAATCTCTAAAGTTTTATAATTATTAAAATTCTATCTATCATTGGACATCTTGCCATCTTGCTACTAGGAGAAGTGATGTCTTCCTGGTATGATAATTAAACAATTTTAATTATGTAAAATAATATAGTTGCATCCATTATGCATTCCATTATAATCTGTACATTTTAAATTTGTCAAATTTGAGGATTTTGCCTGATCATTGATGGATATAATATTTATGATGTTTTAGAATACTTAAGAGGACCATGCTTTTAGCAATATTTGCCAAAAGAAGTGAATGGGTGGGTAGAACTAAATTAAAAGTTAAATATGAAGGCCCTTAATATGTACATAATTATTAAAATGAGTGGACAATTAAAATAATTTTAATTTTCTATACTTTTATAGCATATTAAGTACTTATAATTTATTTAGTCATTCATTTTCTAATAGACAATTGTGGAGCAACTATATTTGGTAGGCACAAGACTATTAAAATGAACATCATAAGCTCTCTTTTTAAAAGATGTTATGGTCAAATTGATAAAATAGATAAAAAGGTGATTTTAATATTTTCCAGCACATTGTGTAACACATATATAATGAATTCTTCTATGTTGGAGAATGAATGAGTAATGAGCAGTGTGTAACTTCTTAACCTACTACTTAACCTACTACTGTCACTATTACTATTAATACCTCTACGACTACTAATAATTATTCAACTAAGGCTACCTGAGCATTATTTAAGGATTACTATCTATAGAGCATTATGCTGCTTCATTTATTTCATGTGTATGAAATAGGAACAGGACCAGTTACATAATTTGCAAGGTTCAATATAAAATGAAAATGTGTGGCTATTTATCCAAAAATTCTTCCTAATTTTGTGATGGCAAAAGCTGAGCATTAAATTAAGATCCTCTAAATGCATATCCCTGTGTAACTGCTTAAGTCCCATGTCCATGTAGCCATAGGAGCTATGATTATCCCCATTTGAAATAAATAAAGTATACATTTATTTGGGGTGCTGGCTCACACATTTTTAAATTTTTTGAAGAGTATTGCTTCATGAGATGTTCTGCCTACAGAGTATAGAATACTTTAAAATAGGCAAAATTCAATTCAAGGATCGATTCAGAAGCTGTTACAATCATCCTTGTTGGTGATTATCTAATTAGCTGTCATGAAAACTTGGATTTAGAAGGTCAATATCTGCCCTGGCTCAGTGGATTGAGCGCTGGCCTGTGAACAAAAGAAGGTCAATATCTACCCACTATTGTATTGCTTTTAACAAAGAGACCATAAAATCCCATGGCCTACTTTCCCAATACCATTCCATAGTTTTTGATTTATACCATGCTAGGCCTGAGCACTGTTACCTTGAAGTAGCTGGGGAAAGTTGTCATAAAAAAACATCAAGAAAAGTTCTCAATAAATTCGATAAAAAGGAAGGAAAAAAATGTTCTCTTTAGTGCAGTATTTGAATACTGCTCAAAGATTGAAATCTACCATTATCATCAGACTTTTGATATTGAGACTTCATCTTGGGATGACCTGGACTTGTGAGGTGTCAGTTCAATCGTGTCTCTTATCTGGGACACCAGTCAGAATGAAAGCCCATTAAGCGTCTTTATCCTCACCATTGTTGACACACTGCTTTGTGTTAAATCTTCTCAAAATCACTTCTTTCATTGCTGACCTCCTACACACCCTTTACATTTTTATTTTCTTGAAGCTTTCTTCCATTTAAACGGCATCACCTTCCTACATACAAACAAATAAAAACATGAAAATGACTGAACTAGATTTTAAACTAGTAAAAATTCACAAGGGTGAAGAAGAGAAGAAAGAAGTAAAGATAAATATTCAACCATACAAGTTAATAAGCAATAAAAAAAGGAAAATTGAGAGATAATTGGTAACTGACACAATGGAACAAGTGAAATTTGAAACCTGAATTTGGCAAGGAGGGTGTCCATGGAGATAGTCAGTCTCTCTCAGAACCTGCACCTGTGTACAGAATGGAGACACAAAGAACTACAGAGTGTGGGAGTGAGGAGAGGTGCTGAAAGAGAAAGGCTCTGTTGAAAACCAACCATACCTCTGTGCAAGTTGTACAAAGGAGACTTTTATACTCTTGAGACATTAAATCTAAAGACAATGGGGCTCTCAAAACCCACAGAAAGCATCATAGGGCAGTAAAGGTGGAGAGATTTAATCAAATACTATATATTACAAATGTGGGCAGACAGTTGCCACATATTCAGCTCCCAGTACACTAGTATATACAAGCTTATAGTCCCAGGCAGAAGGTTACTAGACTCTTTTTTTGGAGACTATGACAGACCAAGAGAAAGGTTTATAAGCACTGATATTTGGAGGTCCCCATCCAGTCTTTTTACAATGAATCTCATTCACTCACACTGCCCATGCAGGCTCACGGAGCTTCCCAGATCACTTACAATGATGCCTCATTGTATGTAATGAAAAAATAACCAATAATTGTGACATATATGAGAAAATCTACATAAAAATGAACATAAAAAAACATAATACAGAGAATAGAAAAAAAATTAATTCTTAAAATAAGACTAGTGATAAAGAAAGTCAGATAGGAGAAAAGGATTTTGAAATCTGTAATTTGTTAATTGAAATATAAGTTGTATAAATATAAGTAGTGGAAGAGATGTTATGGGACTTCATTAAGAAAACAGAATGAAACAGACGGTGAAGTAAAAATAATGAGAAATTATAAGAAAACTTAAGGTCAATATTGGGAATCTAAAAAATCCTCCAGGGAAATTGAAAGCCCCCTGGGGAGGACATTATGAGAAATGGCTTTTTAACATTTCCAGAATTGAGAGACACAGCATTAATGTCCAGTTTCAAGAGCTCCCTAAGTACCTGGACAAATTTCAGAATTACCCACATTTAGATATAATTATCACAAAATTTGAAACAACTGAGGGAAATTAATTATCTAAACATAGTGCAAGGAGATACATAGAGTGAGAGTTTATGCCAAGAGAATTACGATAAATAATGGTGTTAACTGATCAAAGCGACCCTGAAAGTTGAAAGGTAGAGAAAATTCTTCAAAATCTAGAGGACATTTAGTTCCAACACAATAATTTACTAACTCCTAGTCTGTCTATCAACTATGAACATAGAATAAAGCATTTCTATAAATGCAGCTCTGAAAAATGTTGCCTCTTATACTTTCTTTTTCAAAAATCAACTGGTTATGCCACACTAAAAACAAACAAACAAATAAACAAACAAGAAGAAACAAATTCTTTAAATGGTAGAAAATCTCTGGACATCAATCAGTACAGCTTGGAGCTAGAGAAGGAGACAGGTGGAGGTAGGTCTCACTATTATAACCACATCAAAACAAAACCAACCAAACAAACAAAAAAACCCAAAAGATAAAATCTATTACATCATGCATATGCCACATGTGTCTAACAAGGGTTTTACAATTTTTCCAATAAACTTTAATGAAAAACACCAATTAGCAGCCAGAAAGTCAAGCCAATGAAAACAACAGCAAATGTGTTAGGAAGAAAAATATTGAACACAACAGATGTCACCTTTGAGGCTTACATGCCTGGTTACTTTAGTTCTTTTACTTTAATTTTTATGGAATTTATTGAAGTGACATTGGTTAATGAAATTACAAAGGTTTGTACAATTTATATTATTTCATGTGCATATTGTATAAACTTAGTATGACTCTCACTGCCATCACTGCTTGGTTCATCTTTCTACTATTGAATTTTGTAAATAGGTTCCTAATTTAATATTATTTGTCTATCATATTCTCCAGATTGCATAAAAATAAAATTGGTTTTATTTAAAAACTGGTTAAATTACTCAGACAGGAAACAGTTCCCATTAACATGTTAATTACCAAATGTGAATGTTTAGCTTAAATAAAAGGTACAACTTGGAAAGTAAGTTTGGAAAGAAGGCAATAAAACCTTAAATGATTCTTTAATGAATTTCCACTTCATTCTGTAAGAAACTGGCTGATAAGTAAGGTGTTGGAACAATGAAGAGGTGGGAAAGCAGATCTCTGAAAAGCTAAACTGTAATAAATAACTCAAAACTTAATTAAGGACATCCATTTGGTGATCCTTAGAATAGATTAGAAGGAAGGAAAATGACAAGGGCTTCAGTTAACTTGCGATTAGTGGAAATACTAAAAATAGGAAAATGAAGCATTTGAGAACAAAAGAGAAACTTTTGGATATTGAATGGATTGGGTATGTGCTATGGTGGAAAGGGAACATTCTCTTGTAAGGTGTTAAGATAAGTTTTTCTTTCTATGAGAATAATAGCTTATTTTCCAAAAGGAGGAAAGGCACAAAGCTGTACACGTGTCAGTGTCCAGTTCAGATTTTGTTAGTGTCTGTGTGCCTGCTGCATCAGTAGGAAGAGACATATGACACTGGCTGAGAACCAACTATTTATTTATTCACTCATTTATTAATTCACTGAGTAATTAATTGATTTTAAGGTAATGAAGGGATTGTCTGAAAAATAATTTAAAAAAATGGGGTTTATACAAAGTTATGAAAGGATATATCAAGCAAATAAAAACTCATGGGTAGTGTTCTGTTAGGAAACTAGTAATAGCTCATCACTAAAAATCAGTTATAATTTTGGTCAAATTTATTTAAGGAAATTGTCTTGGTCTAGATTGCACTTAGATTTTGCTTGTTTTTCAGCTGATACTCTAGCCTGGGTTTCAAGTTATTCTTGGATTACAGAGAGGATGCAGGAGTTATTTCCTTGTGTTGGGCACTTCTTGCAATGATTGTCTTGATGCTGCATGTACTCCCACTCATATACAACAGAGTATACAATTGACCAGTTCCTACAGTAGTTTGTTTTACACCAATGCTATTTTTCAAATGCCTGTTTATAGTTATTAAAAAATCTTTTCTCTAAATGAATTTTTACTTTCTCTCTGTGCTCTTAATTTCTGCTTCTGTGTTTGTTCTTTTATTTCAGTATGAGTAATTTTCTTTGGATCCAAGTTAAAAGTAATTTCACAGAGAAGTTAGCAATGATATCGTGATTCCTAAAGAATATATCATTTGTTTTTATTAGTTAATACTTTTCAGATCCTACTTTAGAAGCTATATAACATGAGTCGAGTCAACTCTACTTGAGAAATTGAGTGAGAGTTTGTCCTACATTTAATTAGATTTTTGGTCACTTATTATGCTTCTTCACATGGATATCTTTTAGATTTCTCTCTGGTGCTTCCTTCCAGCAATTTACCATTTCTCAAAAAACTAATCAATATTTCCCCTCCCTCGTCTCTTTTTTTTTTTTTTTAATTCACTTGAGTTTTTTTTTTTTTTTTTTTATATATATATATATATATATATATATATATATATATATATATAATTTATTATTTTTAGAGAGTGGGGAAGGGAGAGAGGCAGAGAGGGAGAGAAACATTCATATATGGTTGCCTTTCACCTGCCTCCAGCCACGGACCTGGCTGGAGACCTGGCTTGTAACCTCATTATGTGCCCAGGCTGGGGAATCAAACCTGCGACTTTTGGGTTTGCAGGCCGACACCTTATCCACTGACCTACCAGCCAGGGCCCTTCCTTGTCCCTTAAGAAACATTGTGAAAACTTCAGCCTAGGGCCCTGGCTGGTGGCACAGTGAATAAGAGGCTGGCCTTCGAACCCAAAGGTCTCTGGTTCGATTCCCCAGCCAGGGCACATAACCAGGTTGCAAGCCAGGTCTCCACCCAGGTCCATGGCTGGAGGCAGGTGAAAGGGAACCATACATTGATGTCTCTCTCTCCCTCTCTCCTTCCCCTCCCTCTGAAAATAATAAAATTTAAAAATAAAACAAAGCAAAAAAACCAGCCTAGCTGGAAAGAGTTTAAATGTTTATATTAACACATGTTAATCCTTATAGAAGAAGGCTTTGTTTGTTTTTATTAATTGAACTATATTTTGTGCTATTTTTCTTATGATTTGTAATATTTTAATGTTTTCTAAGAACATACACTATACCTAATCACTCATGAATATTTCCTTATGCTCTTCTTTAATTTGTCTATTCAATTGTAAAATTTACACTTTATAATAAACAAATACATACTTTTTAATGATAATTGAGATACCCATTTTCTCAATAGCATGGAACAGTTATTGTTAACAATGATATTATTACTGTACTCATTTATTATTTAAAATATTACTTTAGTCTAAATTGCAGAAAATTAAAGCTATCTTTTTCTGGTTTCTTTTTGGTTTATTTTTATTCTTCCTTCAATTTTTCTTTGAAGTGTTGCTTAGATTTTTACAATCTTAACCATACAGTCTGACGGGTGGTAGCCAAATAACTGAGAAGTGAATTTTTTTTTTTTTATTTTCTACAATTCTTACCCCCCCAAGACAGAGAAGCTCACCTAAAGGCAGCTTCAGTGTAGGTTTTGAACTAAGGTAGGAAAGGCTAAAATGCCTCCCTGGGTTAGGATATGCCTCCAAACATGTTTTCTTGGCACCTGTAGAGCTCAATGATGCGGTAAGAAAGAGGTTCTCTCAAGAGGCAGAAAGACTGCTCTGAGAGGACCGCTTCCATCATCCTGAGTGACAAGCGGGGCAGCTTAGCCCAGTGTTCTGCGATGCTGTGATTTAGATCTTGGCAAACAACTGACAGAGACATACTTTTTTTTGGCCTTCATTCTGTTGCAATTATAACAAAATGTGCTACACGTCATGCTGTCTTTTTGACGTTGTGAGTTTTAATTTTTCTGTAACCAATTTGAAAGGGTGTCTCAGGCAGGTGATATATCAGTTCACCATCTTTTTTCTCCTTGGCAATTCACTGAACTGACAAATTATGAAAAGTGAATATACTTAGCTGAAAATGTGCATTATTTAATGCAGTCATTTTTCTATGGGTAAAACATTAATGTTATAGAATTACACTGTGTATTATAAACATAACAGATTACCTCCTAGCAGAATTCACTCATTTCTGAATTTGACAGAAAAAATCTAAACATAAGAGCAAATGTGTGAAAAAAATGTGAGATAAGGTTGTCAGTAAGAAAACTCCCTCTGTCAATAAGTAATGAGAATGAAAGACTTGGAGGTGAAAAGTGGGATATAAATGAAGAATCATGTTTCAAAAATGTAATTCATTCTGGGTCATGAGCTAAATATTTATACATATGCTCTTTTATTCTGTCTTGATTGATACACATTTTTGAGTGGATGACAGAATTCAGCCCAGGCTAATGCTTCCTGAGAAAGGAATGAAAGACAGTAGTTTCTGTTGTATACATCAGTTATGTTTTCATTTCTTATTTCTGAATATGGCCAAAGGGAAAAATCAAGTGATAAATTGCTAACTATTGAATATTCGAATCAGTCTGTTTAGTTTAAAAGTTATATTATAACCAAGAGAAGGGGACAACTGAACAATTTTCAGGCCAGTAAAATTTATCATAAGTAGATATCAAGTAGTAAAAAGATCTTAAAAATGAGATCACGAGCAAGTTCAGACCATTTAATTTATTTTATATGAAAATTTCTCTGGTGGTAAAAGATTACATTTATATGTAATTTGGCTTAGATTTCAGACAATAATTTTTTCCTTTGCCATTCAGGGATAATAGCTAATTTGAAACACCTGAAAGAGGCAACATTTTTGTACTTATATAATTGCTTAATAATTAACAGGGCCTTCAGATTACATGCATTAAATCATGAGATTTTCATATTGGGGTCCTTGAGCCTATCTTTGCAAGTTCAAATTGAATGTATTCCTGACAGACAGGGCATCTGAAGTTATTTTCATGGCCATGTATACTAAAATCAGTTTGAACTCACTGGGTAGTAAGTTCATATTACGATTCAATCAGATATAAATGCTAACTACATAATTTAACTCTGTAGACAATATCATCAAAACCATATGTCTTTTGTCTAAAAAAAAAAATATGCATTTGGGATCTTCAGAGTGATGTCAAGATTGCCAAGTAGGAGACCCCAGCATCTGTCCCTTGAAAAAGTTTAATAATTAGACAGTGATCCATGAACAGAAACAATATGGAAGAACCCCGGGCTCCACATAAGAAACTTGCGCCACACAGTGAAACAAAAACTTGACAGTAACTGCGCTGGGGAAGGAAGTACAGCTGCGTTCTGCCTGCGACGTCCCATCCTTCAAGGCAGCATTGCTCAGCACCGAGACAGAACTGCCAGTTAGAAAGAGTGCCTTCACAGGGAAAAGAGGAATGGTGTGAGGGGCAAGCATCCCTACCCTTTTGGGGTACCTCTCAAAGGTCCTGCTTTGGTTTCTGCCACGCTGAGACAAGTAACGAGGCAGCCAGGAACAAGGGCCTCTCTTTCAGCCCTGCTGCCCTGGTACAGAAGGCCCTGACCTGCTCCGCACGTGACCCCCAGCTGCTTAGTGCTCCGCGTGTTTCATCAGCCTTTGCCCCAGATGTTATATACGTCCATAAATATTACGAACATTAATGGATGGGGCTCTTTATTGTGTATTATTCTCTGCAATCGGTTTCATTGGGTTGGCAAAACCTAATAATTAGTATAAACATTGTTAATGGAGATCAGGGAAATTATTTTAAAAAGAGTCAGATACATAGAGACTAAATAGTTTATTTTCTAATTACTGTAATAGTATAGATGACAGGTTTTGTAAAAGTCCATTTCACATTTTAACAAAAACATGTCAGCCATTATTTTACAAAAACATACGAAATCCTTAGGCTCATATAATTTGTGTAGTAGGCATAACATAGCAAGCAGCAAAGTCCAAAAAGTAGGACTTCATGGCAAATAGACAATTTTTAGAACTAACTGCTAAAGAGTGGGGACGTTTTACAAGATAAAGAAAAAGAAATTGGAAAAGCGAACTGAAATAGATTGGCATCTCAAAAAGAAATAAAAATACCGAATATATTGATGGAGCTTTTCTTCATTTCCAAGAAGTCTTTTAAACATTTCTCATTTATTCTTTGTTACTCCACGAGTGTGATACCTCTAACCTTATATTTGAGAAAAAGCTATTGAACTACAGTGGTTATGGGCATTCAAGGTTGCACAACAAGGAAGTACTGAAGACAAGACTTCAACCTGTTCTTACTAAACTATCAAACAGGGAACTTGCAAAGATTATCCTATTTCCTTTGTTATGGTCTGAATGTTTGTATCCCTTTGGCCAAATGCATTTGTTAAAATTCTAACCCCTAAAGTTGATGACATTTGTAGGTGGGGTGTTTGGGAGGTGCTTAGGTTATAACAATGGAGCCTTCAAAAACAGGGTTAGTGCTGGAGTAAAAGCAATCCTCTACCACGCGAGGGTTCAGAGAGAAGTCAGTGATCTGGAAGAGTGCCCTTGCCTACCATGCTGGCACATTGGTCTTGGACTACCAACATCAAGAGCTGTGAAAAATAAATTTCTGTTATTTATAAGCCACCCATTCTTGTGGTATTTTGTTATGGCAGCCCAAATAGAATTAAGAACAGACTGAAAATAGAATTAACAATAGCATTAGGAACTTGAAAGCAGTCTGTGAATTTTAAAAAGTGTGGGCAGAATGATTGAACATTCACCGGCACACCTGGGGTATGGGCAAGTTTAGAAGAGAGGAACATAGATGGCAGGCTCACAAAGCCAAGAAAAAGGCTCTAGAGAATTTTGGTGCCACAATAATTTCAGCAACACCACATAAAGGGAAAACTGACAAGTCACATGTAACCATGCGGCAACTATTCTATCCTATGTAAATATGTGATTTGTGTGCTAGTATATTTTATGTATATATATATGATTCTATCATTTCTTACTGTGGGTTTTGCTCTTTTCATTTTAAAGAGACATTTCTGGGATTATTACTGTTTGCAAAAGTCTATAGAAAGGTTCAGACTGCATTTAATGCAATACAGTCTGAAGTTTTATGTGGCATGTTATCTAAGCTTTTTATCTGGAAAAATGATGGGATGCAATGTAAAACATAGAACTTTTAATAGGTGAAACAAATAAACCCTATAAAACTAAATATTCCTTTCCCTATTTAGAAATATAATTACCTATTGATTTCACTTTTTACTTTTCTAATACACACCTAGCATTAGAATTGGGTTAAATAAATGTTATAATTCTCTTTCACTATGAAGTAGATAAAAGTCATTTTTATACTGGTAAGAATGTAGTTAATACTTGCACTTTCCTCTCCTTTAGTTTCAGGCATAGCCAAAGTAGATAGCAGCTTTAGAGGGAGAAGTTACCTGTCTGGACAATTTTTAAAGATTTTATTCATTATTTTTAGAGAGATGGGCAGAGAGGGAGGAAGAAAGAGAGAGAAACATCAGTGTATGGTTGTCTTTCCCTTGCCTCCAGCTGGGAACCTGTCTGGAGACTTGGATTGCTACCTGGCTATGTGCCCTGGCTGGGAATTGAACCAGTGACCCTTGGGTTCGCAGGCCAGTACCAATCCACTAAGCCGCACCAGCCAGTGCTCCTATCTGGAAATTTAGAGAGAAACTTTAAATGTTTATTTTTAAGAACTTTCTATTGCAAACCTGATAGTAAATTTTATGCAAAAAATATTTTTATATTTGTAATTTATTTTTCATAGTCATTGAATTTAAAATTATTTTTAATAGCTTCTTAATTATAAAGCATCCTTCTGAAGTTAACATTGGAAGAAATGATAAACATTATGTGTTACAGTATTTTTGACACAGAAGTGATTTTCTTTTATTCATTTTCCCAGGAAATATGTTTTATTATATTTTCCTATCTTTTGTTTGAAATGTTTTTATTGCACCAAAGAAATATTTAATCTACTAACTCAAGTATATGTCTGGAGGAAAAGAGCCTGAATCATAGCACTCTGAAATGGGAACAAAAGCATTATCACCACTGGAAAGCTTTATTATTTAAAGGGAGTATGTAAAACACTACATTTTAATGCTAATATAGAAGAGAAAATGATTAATGAGGGAAAAGTACATGGTATTTATGAAACCTTTATAAAATTTTATTGATTTTACCATGATGAGCAAAAGTAGGTTTTAATAAAAATAAATAATGCAATGATAAATAATAATATACAAACTGTTCTGCAGACTCATAACTGTAAACCTACTTTTGCCCACCCCTGTATTTATGTCTTCATTTATGTAAGTGGATAAGAAAAAGCATCATAGTATTTTATTTCACATTATTCACATTTGAATATATTATTTCACATTATAAATGTAAACCAAATATTTTTAGTAACAAAAGTATAGAGAAAATTGTGTATTTCCTTTCTATAGGTAAAATTAAAATTTTTCTGTGCGAAAATTTGATTCTTAACTGAAGTGTAAAGACATGGGTTTTTGGGTTAATCTTAGTATATCTATTTTTAACTCAATGTCATCTAAATAAAAAAAAATAATCATTCTTTCTATTGAATGGTAAAAGTGGAGGAAAGATGATTACCATTAGCTTTTAATTCCTTTTTTTCCAACTTCAAATTATCTTATTATTGTTGATTTTAATTTCAATTTTTATCATATTTTTCCCCCATTACTATTTATCCCCCTTATACCTTCCTTCCCCCAGCAATCACCACACTGTTGCCCAGGTCCATGAGTCCTTTGTCCTCCACCCCTCCATCCCCTAACCCCTGCCCCAGAGTTGCTCTATGTCTATAGTTTGGTTCTTTTTGGCTTGTTAGTTCAGTTTGTTCATTGGATTGCAATTATGGGCAAAATCATATGGCATTTGTCTTCCTCTGACTGACATTTCACTTAGCATAGTGTTCTCCTGTAAAATTTTATAAAGGTCACTACATTGTATAATGTATTTGGAACTGAAGAATATTGAGATAAAGTAATAAATACTGAATTTTGATTCATTGTCTTAGATATTTTTATAATGTTGCATACTTTTTACAATGTTGAATAAATAAAGCCAATAAGCTTATAAAAGTGCATTACTCATATTTCTTCAACATAAGTTTTGAAATATTTTTGAAAATGGGTAAAAATAAAAACATGAAGTTCTTAATTCTCAGACTAAATTAGATGATACTTGAATAAAATGGCATTAAATGATATATATCTCATAATGTCTTTTTTAGAAGCATTTAGGTCATTAATCATAGGTATTTTAAATTGACTTAATTACTAAATTAAGTAATAAAAAACAGTTAGGATATGTAACTTTCATGTATAGTTAAATACGTCTTTCATTAATTTCTTTTACCATCAGGGTTTATTGTCCAAGGGAAATCAAAGCATAGAAAACAATTTTTTAAAAGAGAACAAGATAAAAAGAAAAGACTGAATGCTCAAAGAAGAAAAGGTAATTTAAATTTTATTGTAAGCCAAGGGTTCTATTAAACACTGTAGACATAATATGAAAGAAAAATATAGAAAAGTAGATATTGGTTAATGCCAACAGGTCAGTGTATGCAAATATGCTACTGTGTACTAATGTGAAACAAATAGGAAAGGCAGTGAATAACTTTGTTCAAAAGGGCTTCATAGAGCAGGCGACATACCCTATTCCTTTAGAGGAGAAGGAATAGGGACGTCACCCAGTAAGCTACTAAAAGCTGATGTTGGACAGAGAAGAAAGATTAGTATAGCATATTCAAAAGTCTATAACAATAATGAAGTTATGCTAAGAGCATTAAGAGTTAGAAGTGGAGGGATATGCAGAGGCCTTCTAGAAAACACATACGATGTTTCCAACACTTGGCTATTGTAAATAATGCTGATACCAACGCAGGGTACATAGGTTCTTTTAAATACTGTTTCAGGGTTCTTAGGGTACATTCCCAGCAGTGGAATCACTAGGTCATAAAGGCAGTTTCAATCTTAATATTTTGAAGAAATTCCATACTGTTTCCCACAGTGGCTGCACCAGTCTGCATGCCCACTGACAGAGCGCTAGCTCTCTTTTCTCCACATCCGTAGCTGAGGACAGGTGAAAGGCAACCATACATTGATGTTTCTCTCTCTCTCTGCCTCTCTCCTTTCCTCTCTCTCAGGAAATAATAAATAAAATATTTGAGCAAAAATAAATAAATAAGCAAACAAATAAATAAATAATAAAATTGAAGAGAATGTATTTCATTTGTATTTTGGTCCTCACATTGATAAGGGCCTAAATTAATTTAAAACATTAGGGATGACAGATAGAATTGGCAGGCCTTGGTGACTGATTTGTGGTCTAGTAATGAGGAAAAGAATATATTTAAAAGGAGCACTAAATCTTTGCCTTGGGTGATTGGGTAAATGGAGGTAAATATGTTGAAAAATTAAAGAGGAGAAAATAGCTAGTAATGAGTTCAGTATTTATTTGCTTGCACTGTTTCAATGCAAGTTGGATATGATAATCAATTTTAAGAAGTCAGGTCAAAGACAAAATTTGATGGAAATATCCTAGAAAAGGCATATAATAAGAAATGAAGATGACTAAAGAAAGTCATGGTGTCTACAAAACACAATCATTTGAGGCTATAACATAGAGAAAGAATACCTATTCATTGTGGCTGACAATACAGTTTTGAAGAATTGGATGAGAACAAGGAAAAGGTTCACAAGTCAGTGGAAGAAAGGGATTTTAAAAAGGAAAAACAACAGTTGCAATTATCACACATAGATTCAGAAAATAAGAAAAAAGAACATTGTATAAATGTAGCATACAAACAATTACTGATGATTTCTTGCAGTCTGATTCCATTCAATGATCTTATTTTCAACAGTTGAGAATGTAGGCTATAAGTTTTTAAAGAAACAATGGTCAAAATATTCTCAAATATTTTTGAAATCACTAAGATACAAACCCAAGAAGTTTTGCAAAATGCAAGAAGGATAAATACAAAGAAAGGTATATATAGACATAGCCAACTTGCTAAAATCAAAATGGAATAAAAAACAATGTTGAATGCAGGCAGAGGGGGAAAAATAAGACACATTATGCACAGGAAAACAATGACATGGAAGATTCTCAGCAAAGCAATGGAGAAAAGAAAATGCAATAACAACCTGAAGAAGACATTTTTAGAAACCTGTCAGTTCAGGTGTGTGTGTGTGTGTGTGTGTGTGTGTGTGTGTGTGTGTATGTATGTAAAAATCTCACATTGTGGTGTTCTTTTGAATTCTGGAATAAAACAGAGACTGCTGGTAATATGCAGGATAGAAAATCAAGTTATTTTAACCAGCATGTACTATGTTGAGCATTTATCACTGTTTTATTTAATTTTATCTCTTTGATTTGAGTATAGGAAACTATTCTGATTAAAAATATTTTTGACATTGCCATACTACATACTTAAATTAGAGAATGCCCTGGAACTTGGTCACCATTTATTTAATTTTTTATTTAAAAAAGTTTTTGATATTTTAACATAAATGAGTGCTTAACAGATTCATAGCCAGCAGACTTATACTATAAGAAATGCTAAAAGATCTTCAGTATGATAGGGAAAGATATTAAATATAACATTATATGTATAATGAGTTAATGTTACACAAAATACTAAAAATTGGGGTAAATATAAAATACATAATATTTTTACTTTCCCTCAGATTCATTACAAGATAAATGACCATTTGATATAAAAAAAATCACTCAGACAACAAGGGACTGATGGTAGCTTTCTGCATCTGATAAATGGTAGCAATGAAACTTCTATAGCTATTCTTGAATTAATTGTGAAAAACTAAAAGCTTTTATTGTTAACTTGGTAAAAGGCATGTCTGCTCATTCTCATACCTTATATTCACCATTACATTGCATGTCTAAGACTGCGTAATAGAGCAAGAAAAGAAAGGTAAAGAAAAAAAAGGCATAAAGTCCAGAAAATAATAAATAATGTTGCTATTGACAGATGACCTACATGTTTATGTAGGAAATCCTCAGAAATTTAACATAAAACTATTACAACAATAAGTGTATATTTCTTGCAAGATACAGGACAAATACACAAAAATCAATTACCAGTAGAAAATAGAATTGAAAAGAAATATTGTAAAAGGGTACCATGTGCACTAGTATCAAAAAATAAAATACTTAAATGCAAATACAGTGAATGATATTTAACATTGTTACATGAATATCCAAAATATTGCCAAGAAAAATTGAGCAGGACCTATAGAAATGAAGAAATGTGTTATTTGGGTTTTCAGGGTGGTGCCATATCCACTGCACCCCCAGCCAGGTCTCCAAAAAATATAATATTCTTAAAGAACTGTATGTACCTGGCTGGTAGCATAGTGGATAAGGTGCCAGTCTGAGAACCCAAAGTTAGCTGGTTTGATTTCCCAGTCAAGGCACTTATCAGGTTGCAAGCCGGGTCTCCAACTAGGTCGGTAGCTGGAGGCAGGTGAAAGGCAATCATACAGTGATGTCTCTCTTCCTCTCTGCCTCTCTCCTTTCCTCTCTCTTTGGAAATAATAAATAAAACCTTAAACTATATATATTAAGGACTCAGCTACCTGACATCAAAGTTTACTTTCAACTTCAGCAATTGAGATTGCAGTAGTGGTGTGAAAATAAGTAATTAGATCAGTGCAACAAAATAGTCAAGAAATAGATTTACATATACATGGTATGATATAGAGAATAGTGATCTCCCAAAGATGTCCACATTCTAATTTTGTCTAATGACAAAAGAAAATTTAGGTTGCTGGTGGATTTGGGATTGCTAATCAACTGATTTTTTTTTTTTTTTTTTTTTTTTAATTCTGGATTATTGGGGTGGGTCCGATGTAATCATCAGGTCCTTAAAAATAGGTGAGGACAGAAGTGCTTCAGAGGGAAATGTGGCAATGAAACAAAATCAGTGATGCCTCACCACTGATGACTTTTAGGATGTACGAAAGTGGTCATGAACCAAGGTTGCTAGTGATCTCTGGAAAAAAGGGAAAATAGACCTGTCAACACTTTGATTTTGCCTAAGAAAGCCTATGTTGAAACACTATCTATAGAACTGTAGAATAATTAGTTTTATGTTATTTTCATCCATTAAGTTTGTAGCATCAGTAAAAAAAGGAAGAATGGAATGAAAAAGAAGAGTAGGATGAGGAGGAATTAGCATGCGGACAAAAATATTTGTTAAATAGTTTGGTTATTTAAATCTAATTGAAATAGTTAAGGGGAGCAAAACCTTGAAAACATGAACAGGTGAGTGACTTAGTTAAATTTATATCTGGGAGATGGGCAACACGCACGCGCACACACACACACACACACTCACACACACCTAACACAGTTATAAATTCCCTAAAGCAGGCATGTTCCTGGCATGGTTGGAAATAGCATAGCAGTGTGACTGGCAAAGTGTGTACAAAGAGTTAGTCATTTAACCTACATTTTAGAGTGATACCTATTACAATGTTAGAAATGGGAAGAGGAAATCATATAACAATTTAATTATGAAAATATTGCTCTTACTAGAAATGTCAAGATCCACTTTCTTGTATGACAGTGGGTTTCTATGTGATTGGGGTAGGGTTGACACCATCATTGGCGAGTTGTGGACAGAATGGAAAAGCCAATGGATTAGCAAGATAACTTTGAATGTCTCAATTAGTGTTGCCATGCCAGCAATGAAATAGATTGCTAGGAACTGGGGAGAAAAGAAGGGTTTGTTCAATGACGAGAGCAATCAAAGTTATAAAACCTGAAGCAAGTGAGTATCAAAGCTGAGGCTTTTAGAGGACTGTGAGGGAGAATATCTTGAATCACCAATGAGAAGCCTGATCATACTAAACCTAGTGATACTAGGTTTAGTTTCAATTTGGAATTGAAAACAAACGCACAAGTACTAAAGGAGCAGTAACGTCAGAGCATAGCCAGTTTTATGTTAAGAAAATTGATGGACTCAGAGTTTTTAGCATTTTCCAAATCTCACACAAACACATTTAATTTTGAAACTTATTTTAAAATACATTATCCTATCTGTAATGTTATCTGGGAAACACAGTTTCAGCTGTTAAATTTTGCAATAGAAAAAAATTCCTGCAAAGGTGGGACTTACTTGTGACAATTTTTAAACTAATTATTACATTTCTTTTTAATCTTGCAATCTTGCCCAATTTAAAGGAATTTACACTTCTCCTCTCACCTATTTTACATTTGTAAAATGTTATTTCTCTCTTCAAACTCAATCCATAATCCAAGATCACAGGTAGAGAGCCACAATCAGCATGTGCTCATTTGAAAAGGGAGAAGAAAGAGGAAAGCAGGATATAGCCAAAATGTGCACTAATTGACTAAACTGCTTTTTTACAATATACCTCTCTTTTTAATTTCACTGACAGTTGAGTCACATTTTTACCTACAAATTAGGCTAGGAAATGCATTATTTTAATAAGGAACAAAGAATATTTAGAAGGTAGCTACTATGAAATCACTCTTAAGATATGGTATAATATCAGGGAGAAATGAGGGTAAATAAACCATGGTACTTTTCTTTAAAAAGCTTAACATAGTACCAAGAAAAATTAAAGTAATTATTTATCAATAATTAAGAACTACATATATTCAGGGTAGGGCAAAAGTAGATTTACAGATTGTATGGAAAATAATACAATAATAAATCATACAAGAATAAACTTTGTTTCACATACTAACAATTATAAACCTACTTTTGCCCACCCTATATATGTTATAAACTAAAAATGAATTGATGAACACATAAATGTATTAAAACATATTGATAATAATTCTTTCTAAATGGTTCTGTGACTATGAGCAATACCTTGCATATATGGCACATATTCTCACATCATAAATCTCAGCATTTTAAAAAGCATTTTTGCTCTTGGATCACTATTCTACATTATTCATTAACAATATATATTTAGCACCCTTAATTGGTGAGGTATTGTTCTGTGTAATAAAGATAGTATGGTGATCAAGATAAATAGAATGATATCTTCAAGGAACTTAGTCTTTAGTGGAGAGAAGAAACATTTTACAAGAATGTTTGTAGTGCCTCAAGAGAACCCAAACCCAGTGATATGTAATCATGCAGGTATCTATGGAATGATGTCTTGTGTACCAGGTAAGGTGCCCTAGAAAATTGATGTTGAAGCTGATATCTGAAAAATAATTCTGATCTAGGGAGTAAAGAGAAATCAAAGTAGACTAATAGGTAGGTATGGGGTTCCAGAGTAAACAAAAAAGGCCCTATGGAGAAAGAAAGGAATAAAAGTTGGTGGCAAAGATGAATCTCTAAGTTTGATGGAATTCAGGTCACAAAGGTATTTTAAGGCCATATAAATTTTAACTTTACGCTAGAAGTGATAAAAAGACATCGGTGAGTTCTAAGTAGGAAAGGAATGTGATTAGATTTGCATTTCATAATAATTAAATGCAGTATGGAGTCTGAGTTAGAAGGAAGAATGTTGAAGACAGGAGGACACCCTTAGGAGACTGATGACTGATATCAGAATTCAGTCAGGTAGAGGGTATCCAGGTGACTAGGATAGATATAATGAACAAGGGACTTGGGGCCATTGACAAGATGCTGTTGAATTTATGGACCAAAGAAGGGCAGTGAATGGTTGAGAGAGAGGGAAAAGCGGAGTGGTCTCTCCGATGGAGATTTTAGTGATAATAAAATAATAATATAATAATAATAACAAAATATTTTAGGTATAATAAAAAGCACCTGAGTGATTAAAGTGAAAAAGATCAGGTTATCTGATTTAGTGGTCACAGAAACAGAAATCCTTCAGGCCAGCAAAGTGGGTGGAGAAGGGTGCTGAACAGAGTACAAGAAAAAATCGAGATATGGGGATTATGAAGCAGGGAGGCCAGCATATGGAATAGCTCATAAAACCTATCTTGATGTGCAAAGAAGACTGAGCCAAATGGCAGTTGTTTAATGAATGAATTGGAGTAGCTAACTCATTTGTTAAAAATCAACGGTAACTCTGGAGGCGGGTGAAGCACAACCATGCATTGATGTCTCTCTCCCTCTCTGCCTCTCTCCCTTCCCCTCTTTCTAAAAAATAATGAAATAAAATCTTTAAAAAAAAATCAATGGTAACTGGTAGGGATAGAAACTGAGTCTTAAAAAAGGAGCTTAAAATTCAGGTGTTTTTTTGTATGTATATTTTAATAAACATATGTTGTAATTTGAAGATTAAAGAGGTCTAATGCTAAGTAATTATGAGGTACTAATGGAGAGAGAAGAGAGTCCATAAAACGTAACAGGTTTCAATGAAATTCAAAGGGTGAAAATAGCTTTAATAAAATGTTTGAGTACAGTTTAGTCCTGCTAAGAAGGGACCAGAGAATATACCATCAATATTCACAAGCACATCATGGAGTGGGTTTCAAGACTTATTGCCCTTGGACACTCAAAGAGATCTGAAAAAGGAGGTGGGAACATCAGATGTGCACAGTGACACCAGGCTCAGGAAAGCTGTCTGGACCAAGGGAATAAGGGTGTCTCCTACTGCATCTGTGTGTGCTTCTCTAGAAATTAACATGAAGATCTATACATTCTTTACCTATGTATATGTTACCACTTAAAAACACAGACATTAACGTGGATAAAAATAACAACTGATTGTCAAGAAAGTAATAAAACTGCCAAAAATATAGGAGTATAGGAAAGAGAGAATGTTAATTATATAAATTATATCTCTCAGATTATAATATGAAGTCTGGGAAGGAAGGAAGGAAGGGAGGAATGAAAGCTCTTAAAAATGGGATTAGGGCCCTAGCTAGTGGTATAGTGGGTAAGGTGCCAGCCTGCAAATCCAAAGGTCCCTGGTTTGATTCCCCAGCCCGGGCAACATAACCAGGTTGCAAGCCAGGTCTCCAGCCAGGTCCGTAGCTGGAGGCAGGTGAAAGGCAACTGCACATTGCTGTCTCTCTCCCCCTCTGCCTCTATCCTTCCCCTCTCTCTAAGGAAAATAAATAAAATCTTTAAAAAATAAGGGCTGGAAGTGAATACAACATGAAAATAATTTCAGGTAAAGAAAAATGATCAAAGAAATCTATGTATTGATTGTTTAAAAGAAAATAAGGAAATGTTATTTCTTATATATGTCATATATATGACATATAATACATATATAAGTCCAGCCATTGTTAATAAAATGAGAATGGTTTGTGTAACGTCAATGTAACCTGGCAGCCAAGGAGAGTGGACTGGAATGTGCATGTGTGAACAATAACTTCACTGTATTAGTCAGTGGGGGCAGTAGACACCACTGAGTGAGCATGTGTACTGTGTGGCCATCATATTCAAAATGACTTAGTGAATAGAGCAATGAATCTGCATCAAAGCTTGAACATTCCTCCTTTGAAACTATTTGGATGAGTTAGATGGCTTTTGGGGACAATGCAATGAACTCAGCACAAAGAAAAGTGTGGCACAAGTGTTGCAAAGATGGTCGGGAATCTGTTAAAAGTATCCATGTTCTGGAAGGGCTGCACCAAACAGAACACTTATGAATGATAAACATGTATGGACTATATCAACAAAGATCATTGACTGACAGTTTGGGAACTAGAAGCTGATCTAGGGGTTCCAAAAACTATTGTGTCCAACATTTTGATCCAGTATCTTGGCATAAAATGTGTCATGGCAAAATTTGTTCCACAGCTTTTGTTATCAGAGCAGAAGAAATTATTGAACAATGATTTGATTCAAATGGCTATCAATAAACCACATTTGCTCAAGAAGGTCATAACAATAAAGAGGTCTGAGGCATCACTGTCCTAGGTGTAATGTACAATGTTTCTTGCATCTTGTATCTTCTTCAACAAATACCTTTATTCTTAATAGTACATGGCTGGGTACTTTCTGAACAGACATATACAAGCTCTTACAACCCCCTGAGAAAAATTGATTTCTAGATTATGTTAAATTATTTAATTAAGTCATTTTCACACTTAGTTTTGAGGTATGGAGCATGTAGATTTTCATATTAATATTCCTTTCCACTCACATACTCAGCAAAACTGAAGGAGTTTGATTCATATGTGCTGAATCCATATTTTTCATGAAAATCCACTTTTTATTTTAATTTGCAGACAGTGATACCTTCTTATAACTTCTGTTCAAGGTTAGATTGAACTAAACTAGTCATATTTTTTAAAGGAAAAAATAGCAAGATGAGTGCTTCTTATTAAATTTATGTAAATGAATTTTACCAATGCTCTCTCTTTTGTTGATCTTGCCATGGCAATTAAACAGTATAGTATTTTAAAAAATTATAATGTACATGCCGCTTTTCAGTTCATACTTTATATTTTGAGGTTTTGGGTAGAAAGGAGTCTTTATCAAGTCACTGCTACATATGTAGCAGTCACCAAAGGGCTGTGAAAGAATAATGACAAACATATACCCTTCAGGTTCTTAACCCTTTATTGGCTATGCATGGCCTATAAACACGAATCAGTGTAAAAAACAACATGTTGAAATGTGAAGAGTTAGTCATGTGCTACAGATTATATGTCACTTAAAAAAAAACACAATGAAAACAATAAGGTAATCAAAGTAAATGTTTTAGGACGAAAATTTTGGTAATTTTTTTTACTGTTATTTACAGTGTTTTTGAAAATGAGAACCTTTTTTAATGATGGCTATGTAGTATTCACAATGAGTTGTAATAGAATTATTTTAGCCATTGCCGCAAGCCTTGTCAGAAAATTAGGTGAATAAACTTTTTTAATAGTGCCAGTAAAAAGAGTTTTGTCAGCTCTATTTTTTCAGCTTTTTGACTTCAGACAGTTATCTTGTGTGGAAAGGGTTAAAAGAAGTAACTAGTGTTACTATATTAAATATGAGGATTAAATAATATGATTATTAAATGTTCATTAATGAATAAATTACTGAAAATATATAGATACAGCTCTCTTATGCAGGGTCTGAAGGGAAACTATACTTTCTTTAACTTGTTTAAATTATGTGTAGTTGTGCTGTTTAATTACTGTGGAGAACAAACTACATAGCTGCTTGAAAAACTCAAGAGTGAGCACCATTCTACTCAAAATCTGAAAGCTGTTGTCTTTTATTTGGGTTTATTCATGAACACCTGTTGTTAATATATATTATCTGCATTGTTGCTGCTAAAAATATAGAATGCCATGTGTGAAATATATGGGAAGAAATAAAAGATTGGAGAACAAATGGGAATACTAAAATGGTGGTATTTTTCTGCAGTTTCTTCTAAATTCTCCGGCTTAGGAAGGAAAAGGATGTTCAATTTTGTTAATACACACCAAAACGTGGTGTGTCCCCAAATTTTGGTGTTAACACAATGTAGAGTCAATAGAAATGATTAAACTTCCAAGTTAAATTTAAATTTATACCTGTAAAAATGATATTTAAAGTCAGAGATTAAGAAAATCCATTTCTTAAATGTTTCATATTTTACTACATATATATATAATATATATAAATATATATTTTTAGTTACTACTTCACCTTTAGTTTTTATGTGAAACTCCTAGTAAGTTTTTGGTGGTTTTTAACAACAACAACAATAACAAAAACAAAAAGAAGAATTCCTTCACATTCTGAATCAAAATATAAAAATGTTGATATCCTCAATAACTGCTCCCCTTCCTCATTGTCAATTCAGATACCGTTATGCACCTAGTCTGCTCCTCAGGGTTCAAAAAGCCTACTGGACAGATGGGTTGGTTATTAATCAGCCTGCGATTCTACAGATGTTTGCTTTGCAATTACAGAACTGAAATATGTACCTTCCTTTGGTGATGAAGACCATAAAATCATATTTTATCCTCCATAAGTACACACTTTTATCTGAAGATTCAGTTTCTTAACAAGGGTTATATAATGACAGATGGAATAAAAGCCTTTCTTTTGGTCTTTCATGACTTCAGAGACTACATAGACTAGCCACATTTGGATGAGTATTAGACACAGTACATAAGCTGAGTTCATCCTGGAAGAGCAACAAAAACCATACACAAAATATTTCACTCTATTATCTCTGGAAACACAGAGACAGGCTTTACATACTCTCCTAAGTCCTATTTCCATTGGTAACTTGGTGCAGTAACCTTATGGCATATGTCACTTCAACAATTCCTTCAATTGTTTTCATTGCTTTCATTCAAGGAATTCAAAACCTAATAGGTAGTCATCTTCATAGACCAACCTTTCCTGATTTTATACATTTTAATATGTTATATGTTAGCATTTTATGTGAAAGTCATCTTGCTTTTTTAATATTAAATTTTATATGCCAATAAGATCATCTAAGTGGCATGTGAATTCCTAACCTAAAAATACCTCTCAAGTACTTTTATTTTTTCTCTGTTCTTTCTTTCTGACATATCACAGTTAGAAACAGCTTTTCTCAAGAAAAAGACTATGATTTGTATATAATGTAAGATTCAAAGTTATTTCTCAGTATTGTGTTTAACTCCTTTTTAAAAGCCACAATATGTCATATGATTTCATTTACATTTGTGAACTAATGATGTGACCACTATATATATTTTGTATGTGATTAAAATATTAATCTAAAGCCCTGGTTGATGGCACAGTGGATAAAGTGCAGCCTGAGAACCCAAAGGTCGCTGGTTTAATTCCCCAGCCAGGGCACATAACCAGGTTGCAAGCCAGGTCTCCAGCCAGGTCCGTAGCTGGGGGCAGGTGAAAGGCAACCATACATTGATATCTCTTTCCCTCTCTGCCTCTCTCCCTTCCTCTCTGTCTGGAAATAATAAATAAAATCCTTTTTAAATGAATTAATCTAGTTTTTAGATTTTGTATTTTAAAAATCAGTAGGCATGTTTATAATAATGACTTTTGATAGAACCAAAGATAGCTGTGTACACAAAAAACAGTATTTAAATATGGAATTCAGATTTTTGTTTATATTACATCCTATATATAGTGTTCAAAATATATAATTAAGTTTATATTTTATTTTCATATAAAGAACTGGTAAGTTAAATAAATATAAATAATTCTGGTAAAGTGTTAAAGTATATTGTTTCTAGATTTTAGTAATTGGATGGGTTGTTTTTTGTCATCCTTTATACTCTGAATTTAAGAGTGACTATTTTTAAAAATGTTAATCCTCAACTGATAATACATTTATCAATTTTGTTTGTTTGTTTGTTTTTGTGAAAGAGAGGAAAGGAGAGAGAGAAAAATATCAATCAGTTGCCTCCTGTACGGGTCCCAGCCAGGTATTGAACCTGCAACCCAGGCATTTTCCTTGATTGGGAATCAACCCACAAACCCTTTGGTGCACAGGATGGTGCTCCACCCGATTGAGTCACCCAGCTAGGGATAAGTAGGATTATTTTTAACTAGGAGAAAGACAGTTATACATGGTTGGGCTCAGCACTTTCATGGTACTACTTTGGTGGTTGTGTTCAGAAGGACATTTAATTGACTAGAAGGGAAATAAATCATAAGTAATGGCAGTCTTTTGCAGTAAGTGTTATTAGACAAGGCTAATAAAAATGTACCCCAATAATTTGTGTGTAACAACCAACATTAATGTAAGAAAATAAACCTAACTGAAAGTGTCAAGGACAGCATCATAGCTTAATAATTACTAATATATGTGATAGAGCTTGCTCAGGTAGAATTAGAGAAGTTTGTTTTGGAGGCTCATGTCACCTCCATTACTCTAACACATCTTTGTAGCTGTCAGTTCACACCTTGAGGTCCTTGTGTTTTGGCCCTATTCTCCCTGTATTTACATCTGGATTCTGTTTCCCTTGGTGTTTTTCAGGGATAGTGATATCTGCTTGAACGCTGGAATTGTCAAAGGGATACTAGAACTACCAGACAATACTTTCAGGTTATATAGCAAGTCAAAACTACTTTAAAAGATTAAGATTGCCGGCGTTTTCCAAAACATACATGACAAATTCCTGCAATAGGGTGAATGCAGAGCTAATATGCCAATTTAATTGTCTTCCATTACATAAGGCATTAGAGAGATTTACAAAAATGTAAGTATTTTTGTTTGAGAAAATGTATGTTTGTAGTGTTAATGCCTTACAATGAGCCTTTTTAATGGTAATATAAGTGCCTTACATAAAGGTTGTGATTGTCTGGGAGGCATCCATTTGTAAGCCAACCACTGCACTGATAAATATATTTCTATACACAGCTAGATAAGGAGCCAGTAGTCCCAACCTATGAAGTTTTCCCTTTAAGAAATCCAAGATAACCTAGAAAACTAAGGGATTGGTGACCCTGCTTTTCTCTTCCCGTGCTTCAATTCTCACATGTTTCATATTTACTCATGTTTTATTTTATTTTATTAAGCTTTTAAAAATTTTATTATTTTTAGAGAGAGGGAAGGGAGAGAGGCAGGGAGGGAGAGAGACATCAATGTATGGTTGCCTTTCACCTGCCTCCAGCTGGGGACCTGGCTGGAGACCTACCTGGCTTGCAACCTGGTTATGTGTCCTGACTGGGGAATCAAACCAGCGACCTTTGGGTTTGTAGGCTGGCCCCTTATCCACTGTGCCACCAGCCAGGACTTCACATGTTTTAAACAAAATGGGTGGGAAACCCTGGGCTTCCCCTCCTTTCCCCAGCTTCTCTGTGTCACTCTGACACTTCCTCCCTGTGTGGCCCGAGCATACCATGTCCTCTTCAGGATTTGATATTAGTAAACCTTATTTTTCCAAATTTCCCTGACGGGTGTTGCTGTGGGGCAATCACAATAAGAACCACAATAGCTGGTTCAGTGACAACATTGTTGCTGGTTGGAGAGAAGTTTGCAGGGGCTCCCACAAGTAGTACAGGCCCCAGGGAGGGCATACCTCCAAGCCTTCCTAGTTGATTACATCACTATCCAATGATAAAATTAAAAACAAAACAAAACTGTGTTTCCCATTAAACTATATCATTTATGTTAATATGTAATTGGCTCATTATTGCTATTTAAAATTAATATATATTATCAAATTCTTCATTTTGAATGTCCAATAATAAATATAGATAGCTATAACCCACATAAGAGTTTAAACCGGTCCTGAAACCAAAGTTTGCAATTCAGTATTCCAGACAGTCTGAAACTGAGTGGTGACAAATGAGGTATATGAAGTGGCTATTTCAAGTGAGTTTGTGTTTCAGGAGAACCTCCTGGAATAGTGATACTTTACCCCACAGTAGTAAGCTTAAGTATAATTTTTAAAATTCTGGCCAAAAAATAAGGCAGGTTTTATGCTGAAAAGTGGAAGAGGAAAGTGGGTAATGCAAACTATCCCCTTTCTACCGAGTAAGAGCTCTGCAACTTACTTGTTGCAGAGTTGGCAGTGAGGGGCTTTCGCATTCCTAACACAGTTTACTGGCTCCGCAATGATATGGGTTTTACACTTTCAAAGTAGAGCGGGTAGCAGATGGAACCCCATGTGTCTGAAACCATTTTCTGAACTTGTGAATGTTTTTTTCTGTTCCTAAATGATCACTATAATTACATGTGTTATTTTGGTTACTTCTATGGAGGAAAAAACTTCCGAGTTAAGTAAAAACACTTGTTCTAATTTTGTTAGTTATTAAAACATGATGGAAATATTGAAGATTTATTCATACTTAAAGTTTATTAAGCAATAAAAATTTTTATACCTGAACATTTCTTTTGTTGAACTTAAATAATATGTCAAGTGAACTGTAAAAAACATAAATATCCAGTTTAATTATATGGAGCCTTTGTTGGCAATTATATTGATTATTCCATGAAAGGTTGATGAGAATGGCCTTTGAACAGCATGGATGGAAAAAAATCTCAAAACAACATAAACAGAAATAAAAAGATTGTTATCTGGAAATACTAAGAAGATATTTATTAAGTGGTCTTTTTATGAAAATAATGTAAATGCTAAAAAATTTAAATAGGGCTAGCTCATTTTCTGCTTAACATTTTAATTTATTTTAGTGTATTTTGCAAATAGTGCACATAAATTGGCAATATATTTTGTTTCACACATTTCAATCAATTTTTTAAAATAAATAAAATTAAGATAGTTTTAAATTTATATAATTTAAAATTTACATAAAAATTACACCTATTACACTTGCATTTTATATCCATAGTGAATCATGAAGATACAAATAAAGTTTTCTCAGTTCTTTAAAGGAATAAAGATAATTTTCTAAGCCAGTTTCCAAGTATTTGTTCAGATAAGAGGTATTTTTATGGAATTTCATAAAAGTTCAGGTAAAAATAATTTTAATTAAATAAGCTTAGACATTGCATACTTCTCTTGGAGGACTATAATGCAAATCAGGATGACTTTAATCAAGAAAATATTTACAAGATTTTTTTACAAGATTCTTTTTCAATTTATTATTTAAATAATAATGGAAATTATTATTTCTTATTAGCTTAGAAACTAATGATACATTGCACTAAAATTGCTTTCCTCTTTTTCATCATAAAAGGATGCACTAAAAATAATTGGGATAGCATTGTAATATAGTTGTAATATGTATTTCAACTTCACTGACATTGATTTTTGTTCATGAATTATAATGATGTTATTGGGGAAAATATGTTAAGAAATTTAGCATGTTCTATTTTTTAGGAACTGACTACTCTTCTTTCAGTTATGTTTATCTAAAATGTATACTGTGGCCCTTGCTGGTGGCACAGTGGATAAGGCACCGGCCTGCAAACCCAAGTGTTGCTGGTTCGATTCCCAGCCAGGGCACATGACCAGGTTGCAAGCCAGATCTCCAGCCAGGTCCATAGCTGGAGGCAGGTGAAAGGTAACCATACATTGATGTCTCTCTCCCTCTCTCCCTCTCTCCTTTCCCCTCTCTCTAAGAATAATAAATAAAATATTTTAAAATAAATAAAATTTAAAAATTAAAAAAAAATAGGATGTATACTGTGAACTTAATCTGAATGTTTTATGATATATTTCTGACAGGCCTGAAAGCTCAGTTAATTTTGCTCTCTCAGTTATGACTTTTCAATGGCAAATCACAGAAGCCAACTCAACTTGCTTTTAAGAAATAAAATAAGCCCTGGCTGGTGGCACAGGGGATAAGTCACCAGCCTGAGAACCCAAAGGTTGCTGGTTCAATTCCCAGCCAGGGCACCTAACCAGGTCTCCAGACAGGTCCTTAGCTGCGGGCAGGTGAAAGGCAATCATACATTGATATTTTTTCTCCTTCTCTGCCTCTCTCCCTTCCCCTTTCTCTAAAAATAATAAATAAAATCTTAAAATATTTTTTTTTAAAAGAAGTAAAATAATGTATTGTCTTGTACATCCAGAAAGTCCAGGATTGTTTTGGCTTCAGGAACAATTGGATCCAGGAACTGAGATAATTGCATTAGGAATCAATATTTTTACATCTTATGTCTTTGCTTACCTGTCTGTGACATGATTCCAAGACAGGCATTTTGCAAATATTGTTAAGTCTATTCATCAACAGCTTTAGAATTTCATCTTGACATTTTGTCAATTTCATTGGGAAAAAGTTAACTTCCTTCCAAATATTCCAAGTGGTATAAAATACTCCATGGCTTGAGGAGTCATGCCTATCTCTGAATTGATCACTGTAGGCAACCACATGGTGCTCCGATGAACCAGGCATGAATCCTATGCTCTAGGAATTTGGATGTGAATTTAATCCTAAGAGTACCCATAAACTGAGAATAAAGAAGAAGCATTTAGCAGAGGAATATCATGAAAACTTTACCAGAAGAAAGGTGGGTAAATGTTAGATAGCTTGAAAACATTCATGTCCACATAATTTAATAATAAAATCAGATATTTTTTGCAGGTGAAAAACCTGTGTAATGTTCATTAGCCACTAGACACTGGTGACATTGTAAGTTGTACACATACACATTGAAAAATAAGTTTAATAAGCAGTGTGTTTTCTACAGAAATATATATCTCAGATACATCTTATAAAAGAAGCCCTCTGTGTAGCTGGAATCAGCTATTTGAATTCCCTCAGTATTGCAAGTAGAAAATAGGCTGCACATGTTGAAGATTTGTGGAATATTTTGATTTCTATAATAAATGGAAATAAGGATAAAATAACAGCCACTCTAGGATCAATAGTACATCAAATAATGAGAAAGTCAGCATATTGCACATGAACACTCAGAAGCATATTTTCTAAGAAGTCAACATATTATCAATCACAAAAATAAGTTATGGTTACTCTAACTTTAAAAAAGGATACAAAGGTGCTGATACTCTTAAATATATAGCCATGTTACAACCCAACATCTACTATTAATCAACTTTCATTGATATTCTTATAACCTATTTTTAAAATAATATTCATTTTTTCAAATAAATGTTGATGCCCAAATTTGGCTCTAGGAGCATTAACTAATACAATTCAGTAGTTTGTTGTTGTTGTTGTTTTTAATTATGACATGCCAGGCACTCTAGCATTAGATAAAAAGGAAAACCTGTGTAAAACAAAGCAAATTTGGTTTTGAAATGTCTCATAGCCCACTAATATTTATCAATAAAAAAGAGTACTGAAAACTATTATGCAACTTAAAATATATATTAATAGTTGTAGTAAAAGTTACTGAGAAAACACATATGAGATAGTAAATTATTCTATATTTGGATAGGTAGAAGAAACTATGTGAAAAGTAATATTTAAATGTATTTTGTAATGGAAATGGAAATATGTAAAGTGAAGGAATGATGAGATCATTGCATAATGGAGGAATATTTTAAAATTGCATGGAGGTGTGCCTGGATAAAGCATTTCAATGGATTGGTTTATTTAGTGCCTATTGTACATGAGAAAGTAACACACAGAAGTCCTGGGAAGGGAAGGAAGCTGGGGCTGATATTGATATATTACTATCTAACTAGCTTGGGTTTTATCTTGTAGACCAGCAATCCTCCAACTTTTGACCTCAGGAACTCTTTACATGCTTAAGAAGATTAGTGGCTCCAAAGAGCTTTAGCCTTGTTGGATGATGTAAATGGATAGTTTCCATTGTAGAAATTTTATCTGTAAAATGTTAAAATACTTATTTAGTATTACTTAACTGAGACCTGTAGATCTTAATGCATTTCAATTTAAAGCAAAAATTATTTACTATTACCATTACTAATGTTTTCTGTAAAACCTATTTAGAAGCTGTGACAGATACACATTTTCTAAAACTCTAGTTTTTATTTAAAAACATATATTTTAACGTTGATATCAGATACTGTCATTTGTTTTCCAGCAGTGACTATATTTCTACATTTTCAAAAACAATATCTGCCAAATCCCCAGGTCTGTATAGCTTAACTGTCTGGCATTGTTTTAAATAAAAGTGATGTTCAATGAAAATGCAAATAGCTTAGTTCAGACAGAAAACAATCTCTCTTGTTTCCCTCAAGACAACTGTTACATGATATGCAGGAGAAATTCTTTATGTTTACTACTTCCATTTTTTTTCTCACACAGTATAATGAAAAGAGATAGTATTCAAGGTCAAGATTTAATACGATTAATATTTTGTACTGCTTTATGAATAGCATTCTTAAATGAATCTATGCAATAATCTCTTTAAAAACTAAATCATGGTGTGTAGCAGTGAAGAATATAATTACTAAAACACCTTGGTGCCGCTGTCAGATTCATGCCAAGATGCATGCAATTTTACCCAATATTACCTTTGCACCAACAGAGCAAATGTAAACACAGTGAAAAGGGAAGATAATTTTAATTTTTATATTTTTAAAGATGTTATTTATCATTTTTTAGAAAGAGGGGAAGGGAGAGAGGCAGAGAGAGAGAGAGACATCAATGTATGGTTGCTTTTCACCTGCCTCCAGCTACAGACCTAGCTGGAGACCTGGCTTGCAACCTGGTTATGTACCCTGGCTGGGAATCGAACCAGGGACCTTTTGGTTCACAGGCCGGCGCTTTATCCACTGTGCCACCAGCTGGGGCTAGGAAGATAACTTTTAATATTTTTACAAAGATATCTTTAACATCGTAGATACCTTGAGAGTCTCTTGAAGATATCTAGCATCTTTGGAAATCGCTTTAGAACTGTTGTCATAGGTAGTAAGAAATACAAAAAAATTCAAAGTTAATATTATAAATTTCAAGTATTTGCATGGAATTATATATATAATTTTTACTAAGTATAATATATTTACAAGGTTTGTGTTCTAGAAATTTAGTTGAGTTCACATAAATAATGGACAGGGTTGGAGAGAGGCACAATCGAGAGTTTTCAGTAAGATATTATTTAATAGTTTGGCTAACAAGCAACAGGAAACTTTAATGGGTAACAATGATAATGGAAAAAAACAAGCATTATGATGATTTTAGGAGTTAATAAATGCTGGTAATTGATTTAATGAGGGATTAAGCCAAAACACAGTGCTCATGAATGCTTCAGATACCACATTTGGTTAACCAAGTAACTAATGTGAGGCTATTACTTAAGATGGAGCTGGCTGGCCAAATGTGTATTCAGTTGAGTTTAAGACAATGTATGACTATGCATTTTATATGCTCTTTGAAAACACAGTAATGTTATGGTACTTGTAAAAATAATAGTTAAGTATATCATAAGATATTAATAAGTAGTAGGAAATACGGTTGAAAAAGGAAAGAACACTATGAAAACCTACATGTATCAGCAGTATAGATCAACTCGTGGGAAGATATGAAACTTTTTCCTAGTTGTACACTCTATAGACCTAGTACCTGATGTCTCCATCTCTGCTCCTAAGTACCCAGCACAGGGTATATGATATAGAGTAGTTGCTTAAGGATGGTTGGATGAGTCAGTCAGTGAAATAATGAGAATCATCATGGGACAAAGGCAAGAATAAAAGTCCAAGAAAGTAACATTTATGAAGATGGCAGAACAAGTATATAAAGACAGATGGCAATAGTCCTACCCATAGGGTTGACTGAATAGTACCAAATAGTTGCTTAAAAACTTGGGTGTGAGAAGTAATATAATTATTCAACAAATAATAAAGGCAGCGTTACAAATGGATAATGAAGGAATATTTTATGTTTGATTTTTATTTATTTGTAATTGAACTTATGGGAATGACATTGGTTGATAAAACCATACAGGTTTCAAGTATACAACTCAATAAACATCATCTGTACAAATGCATTGTGTGTCTTATTCTCCTCAAGCAAAGCCTTACCCACCCTTTTGCCCTCCTCAACCTAGATCCCAACCCCTTTTTCCTCTGGTTACCACCTCCTGTTGTCTGTGTATGTGTATTATGTGTTCATGTTCTTTGGCTAATTCCTCCACAATCTTTCATCAAGTTCCCCAACCCCTGGACACCTGTCTGTTCCATGTATCCATGCCTCTGTTTCTAGTTTGTTCAGTAATTTATTTTGTGCATTAGATCCCACTTGTGAGTGAAATCATATAGGATGTCTTTCTCTGATTGGCTTATTTAATTTACCATAAAAATCTCCAGGTCCATCCATGCTGTTGCAAAAATTAATGTTTCCTTAAAAGTACTATTGCATATTTATCCACTGATCTATTGATGGACACTTGGACTGTTTCTAGATATTTGCTATTGTAAATAATGCTGCAATGTACATGCAAAGGGGTGCATACAATCTTTCAAATCAGTGTTTCAGGATTCTCAGGGTACATTTTCAGAACTGGAATTGTGGATCAAAAGGCAGTTCTGATTTTAATTTTTTGAGGAAACTCCATACTGTTTTCCACAGTGGCTGGACCAAGCTACATTTCTCCCCAAACAGTGCAAAAGTTTCCTTTTCTCCACATCCTTGCCAATAATTGCTGTTTATTGTTTTACTGATAGCCATCCTGGCGGGTGTGAAGTATCTCATTGTAGTTTTTATTTGCATTCTCTGATGATTAGTTACATTGAACATTTTTTTTCATACATCTATTGGTTATCTATATGTCCTTTTTGGAAAAGTGTCTATTCAGGCTCTTTGCACATTTCTAATTGGATTATGCATCTTCCTGGTGTTGAGTTGTATAAATTCTCTATATATTTTAGAAATTAACCCCTTGTTAGATGTATCATTGGCAAGTATGTTTTCTCATATAGTGAGTGGGCTCCCTTTTATTTTTTTGATGGTTTCCTTTACTATGCAAAAACTTGTTTAATTTAATGTAGTCCCATTTGTTTATTTTTTCCTTTGTTTACCTTTCCTGAGGAGATATAATAGCAAAAATGTTGCTTTGAAATTAATGGAACAGAAGAGAGCCCAGGTATAAACCCATGCTTTTATGGTCAATTTATATTTGACAAAAGAAGAAACATACAATTGAATAAATATAATTTCTTCAATAAATTGTTTTGGGAAAACTGGACAGGTACATGCCAAAAAAATGAAGTTGAGCACCAACTTACACCACACACAAGAATAAACTCAAAATTTGTGATGTTACAAAACCATGAAAATTCTAGAAAAAATCATAGACAGTGAAAGGATAATTAAATGCTAATGTTAGGGACATTAGCTAGAATTTAATATATTTTGTCTCATACAATATTGAAAAATAAATAACAAAATAAAGTGTTAATATTAATAATCTACTAGCAGAAACTAGTGGTAAATATTTACTTATAGTTAAGCAAGAGGTTTCCAGTATGAAACCAGTGGAAAAAGCAAATAGAAAAATGATGATAAATTTTACAAAATAAAAAATGAAATTACAATAAGCAAATGTTAGAAACAAAGATAAATATAAAATACCAATTTTCATAATTCATAAAAAATGTATATCTATGTATAATTTTTCTTTACTTCTACCTTTACACTCAGAATCCTGGAGAGAGTAAAAGAGTATAAGAATGTGCTACAAGAAAAAAATAGGTTTCTAGAAAAGTATTATTTATTTTATGTTTAATCAAAGTCATATTCTGTACTAAACTGTTTATCATTTTCACATTAAATATTGATTGGTGGAAATAAAATCAGAAAGATATCTTGCTGTCACAATTTGAAGTCAAGTCCTTGCTAATGAACATATTTGAAGGAAACCTCAGGGAGAAACTTTTCTTGTCCAGTTGAAAAATGTTGAGAATAGACACTACTCAATGTAAATGGAGGTGAGAAAATATTCTAACCCACTGCTTGGGACAGTAAATTGGTGTGATTTATGTTTGTTCCAAATAGATAATGAATATTATTTCCTCTGTGTGTATTTGTGTGTGTGTAGGCAGAGTGGGGAGAAAAAGAGGGAGATATTGAGAGAGAGAGGAAGACAAGAAATAAATAATCAACACCTTGTGGAGATACATTTCCTGAGAGTCTCCTTCTATAGAAAACCAGAGAACATTTCTCTGTAATATTTTTTTTTAAAGATTTTATTTATTATTTCCAGAGAGAGGAGGAAGGGAGAGAGGCAGTGAAGGAGAGAAGCATCAATGTATGGTTGCCTTTCACCTGCCTCCAGCTACAGACCTGGCTGGAGACCTGGCTTGCAACCTGGTTATGTTGCCCTGGCTGGGAATCGAACCAGCGACTTTTGGGTTCGCAGGCCGGCACCTTATCTACTGAGCCACCAGCCAGGGCCTTCTGTAATATTTAAACTGATACTTAACCATCTCCCTGTTCAAATGTTATCCCTTTCAGTACTTAGCCATAATAATTTCTCTTGAGCAATTTTGATATTATTATATTTGTGCTTATTTTCACAACAATTGAACACTGAACATAATTTTTGAGTATGCACATGTGACAAAAATGGGCACTGTATATCCAATGAATAGCAATTGAAGAAATAATAAATATTTGTTAAATATTCATAAAAATGTCAAATTTGAGCACCTGAAATGCTTTCCCTGTATTATGTCAAACTGTAATGTGAACATCATACTTATGTCCAGCAGTGTTAAATTTTCATTTTCATCTTGCTTTTCCTCATCTTTAGACTCCTATTTTTTTCCACTCCTATTTTTATCTTCTTCCTTACTTATCTTTATAATGTGACAGTCACAGACCCTAACATATTGATTAGTAGTAAGGACATTAACAGAGAAGCAGTTCTATAAAAGGATAATGAAATAATTACAGTTCTAGTAATTCATCAAATACCATTAAAAAGTTTTCTACTGGTAATTAAGAATGATCAGCTGGATTCTTCCATCTGTTCTGGGAGCATGAATTCCCTGCTCCCCAAGATATGATTATGTTGCTTTTACCCCTCAAGGAACCTTCATTTTACCCAATGAAAGGCAACATTAACAGTGTAATTTGGGAAGCTCTGATAAGTTTCATACATTCATTTTCAGTCACTTTAATGCTGTGTTCATAAGTAATTAAATAACTTCTTATATTGGCACTTAATTATCTTGGGTAATGAACAGATACACAATAACTGTTTGTCAGAAAATGAATGTATGTTCTTTCTCTCTCTCTTTCTTTTAATATTGTAAAACAGTTCCAAACCATCAAAATAGTTCTCCAAACTAAGCTATCCCTGAAGCCCTTGCAATCATATATCTAGAAGATAACATAGGAGAAAAATCTATGTGACCATAGGTTTTTCAAATGAGAGTTTAAACACCAGAAGCACAATCCATGAAAAAAATTGATAAATAGGACTTCATTAATTGTGACTAATATACTGGCCTAATGTAATATGTTAATAATAGGGGAAATTGAGTGTGAGAAATATGAAAACTATGTAAATCTAAAAGTGTTCTAAAATAACAATACACTTTAAAGAAACTAAGAGCAATATTTTAAAATGTAAAATGTTTGATGTCATTCTTATTGAAATCCTTCCCGTTACTATGCTTAAAATAAAAAGTCCATTAATATTACTTGAAAGATTTCCCACATGGTTAGAAACGCCCTGAATGATGGAATCTTCTTGAATTGCTCACTATCTTATTGCACTCCAGATCTGGCTTCCCTCTTCTTTAGTCTGCCACTTTCTAGCTGAGTTATTCACTCATTCAGATTAAGTAGAAATAATTTTTGTGACTTCTAGGCCCAGCCAATAACACTTCCTAGTGTTTCTTGATTTTATTATGCCTTCCAACTTAATGGAATGAAAATAACAATGACCTGAAGTGTTACATGAAAAATAAATTAATTTCTAGTACTTTTCATTCACTAAATATTAAGGGTTTATTGGCTATTGTAGCTTAGCCTTCCAGAACTGACATAAGGTTGTAACGAAGGTTAAGTGAAAAAATAGGTACAAAGTTTATGGAATAAAGACTGGCACATAGTAAATATTATATAATTCATAGCTCTTTTTGTTGTTGTGATTTTAAAATGGTTCTTTTATTACTTTATCTGGTATAGTTATCTGTATTACATGTGTGTTTATCTTCTAAGTCTAAAAGTTAAAACCTGATATATTTCAAAGACTTGGCTGACTTATCCTCTAATTTCCTACATTATCGGTGCTATATGACTTTTACTTAGTAAGGGGATTAACACATAAGTGGAACTAAGAGAGTTTCTACTGATGTTCCCAAAGTTGGAATGTATCTCCAATTATATACTATTTACAATATACTATTTACAATAATTATGTTTGAACATTAACTTATGCATACTTAAAAAATCACATTGTCCAGCTCTGGTTGGTGTGGCTCAGTGGACTGCAAACCCAAGGGTTGCCAGTTCGATTCCCAGTCAGGGCCCATACCCAGGTTGCAAGCCAGATCTCCAGGCAGGTCCCCAGTCAGATCCTCAGCTAGAGGCAGGTGAAAAGTAACGATACATTGATGTTTCTCTCCCTTTTTTCCTCCCTCCCTGCCCTTCTGTTTAAAAATAATGAATAAAATCTTTAAAAAATCATATTGTTAATAATTTGTGGACATGTTATATAATTTCAAAGATTTTCTCCTTTATATTTGTGAACTCTCCAAAGCTTTTAGAGAAAAAAGGGGACATTGTATTTGTTCAAGGATCAGGTTTTCAGAATTTATGAACCTAATACATTTATTCTTAAATAGTTATGGTATACTTTTTAATCCAACAATAATTCATTCCTCCTCTTATTGTTAACAGGAAAAGCATGGAGTGAAGGATGGAGCTGTCCATGAGCTGACATCAAACATGAGGCTTTAAGAATGTCACCACAGAATTAAGAAATATTATATAGCTACATTATTTCTAGGGTAGAAGCAGTTCTTTATGCTGTAAATTAATGCCTATGCCAATATGAACAGTTAAATACTTTCCCTAAATATCTGCCAATTGCTATGTATACAAGCCCAAAGAGAGGAAATAAGGGAAAGGCTACTGTTCTAATGCAGTTGGCATCACAATCAGTAGCAAGTCATTGCATCTTCAAGAATAATCTTGATTAAATTTTTTTAAGCATACTCAGTTTTAAAGAGGTCAATAAAACATCATTCATTGAGTAACATGGGCATTTACCTCAGGTTTTCTACTTATATTACCTATGGAAAATGGTTTGTAAAGCAATTTAATAGGACATAAATAGGGCTTTTTCTTTAATAGTGAGTCTTACATCCCATATTGTTAACTAACTTTAATAGAAGGTTTAATACCAACAATTGGACAATGACATACTTTTGATTCTGTCAATAACCAAAAATTTAAAAATTAAGTTTGCTGTACTTTATTTTAAATATTTGAATTAAAAATTTTATTTCTGAAATATTATCTTTAAATCAGCCATTAACTTTATTATTTTTGATGGATAAAATAAGGAAAATTTGAAATATATTAATGTTCTTTAATAAAGAAATACCTTAATATAGCCTCTTACTTGTATCTTTAAATGTTTAAGTTTTAATTTTTTTAAAATTTCTTATTTTTTAATTTTTTTCTTTCAAGGTAAATATTATATTTGTAGTCACATAGTAAATAAATGAAACATACAGGTGACTCATATGACCTTGGGAGGGTTATCTGGGTTGTTAAATTAAATTGGCTAGCCCACAAATTATTTTTATTTTTTAGATTTTAAAAATTACTATAGCATCAAAGTAAAATTAGTAAATGTAATTGAAAATTAGAAACAAAACATTTAAACAAGAAATTAAGAAAAATAAAAGGGAATCAGAATGGTGGTATGACAGAAATAAAGCAAAGCAGGAATAATTATACTAACTTTTTAGGGTTGTTTGTCAATCTCTGCAAATTACTTGGGGCATCACCATTATTGTTATCACTATTGGCAATAATACCACCTCCACCACCACTACCACCATCAACCTAATTATTATGTAAAGCACTGAGAATATTTCATAAAGAAATGTTATGTAAAGTTAGACAAAAGTATATTTGATAAAGATTTCAACTTATTAATGAGAAGCACTCACTGAGGAAATATTTTTCAATATTCGAATGTAATAATTAAGTTTCCTGTTAACTGAGGTATGAGAGTAAACCCAAGAATATGAACATGGTTTTGAGATAAAAGAATGTGTAAAACATTAGAATCTTTATTAGTCATGAAATTGAGAATACATAAAAGAAGATCACTTTCAAGAGAAAGTGAATTAAGAGAGTTAGCTGCATTCATGAAAAAGGATGGTATTTTTTGAAACAGAAAAAAGGGAAAATAGTACAGAATTCCAGTTCTTTTAGTTAAAATTATTTTCCTTTCCTTGACTTTACTCGGGGCTATAGGCATTTGCTATGTAAATAATACATATTCTTACAATAATGTCTAGCATGATGCAATGTAATCACTTAAAGGTAGGCACAAACTTCTCAAGATGGATTATTAAGGCAATTTCAACCTATCCATAAAATATGATTCATAGACACAATTCTAAGGGTTTTTTTTTTTTTTTTTTTTTCTTTTTGGCAATCTTTGTGAATCTATTGAAAGCCTGACACATTGTCTATGGAAGCTATGAAATGAAGAAGCCATTAATGGTGAGTATAGGGATGGGTTCCTTGGTTCATATAATTTAGGGACTATTATACTTTATGACTCATTAAAATTATGAGAAGAAAAATGGGTATTCAAATGTGCATATTCTTTTCTATCCTGGAATCACTGAATATTACTCTATTTTTATGAACTGTTGCAACACATCTCAAAAATGAGTTTTATCTTTAGTGCTGTTATTTACTTGGTTATTAAGCCTGTGGGTAAGATGTAGAACTATACCTTTAAAGGATAATCTGTGGGTTTGAAGGTGGAGGAATTAAACTTCCTTATCATATATAAAAGAGGCAGGTGGACAGTTTATTTTTTGGGGTAAAGCCACACAAACCACACAGCTTATTTGAAAAGAATTCTGAAGAATTTGATGGATTTTAGATTTGTCTACATGATATTCATGAATTTGAATAATTATAAGTGACTATAAATCCTAAACCAAAAATATAGAACAAAAAGTTTTTACCTTTAAGGAATGGGTCATTAAGCAATATAATTTTTTGACCAGATATCTCTTACACTCTTTCCCATCAAGGGAGCATACAAGACAAGTCATCAGTGGGCAGCCGGGAAGAGGGCCTTCAGCAGAATATGAAGATGCAGACACTTTGATCACAAACATCCAGCCTTCCAAACTCTGAGAAATGAATTTTTGTTGTTTATAAGCTACTATGCCTAAGATCCTCTGTTAAAACAATCCAAATTGTTTACCTTTAACTAAAAAACATGTGACAAATGAAGCCATTAGCAGAGTGAAAAGGCAAACTTTATCTGACTAAAATAAATCCAAATCTGATAAAGGATTAATACATAGAATATATAAAGAATTTCTGCAACTCAACAACAAAGGTCAAGTTACCCAATTAAGAAATAGACAAAGGATTTGAATAGACATTATTCAAAAGAATGTATGCAAATAGCCAATCAAGCATGTGAAAAGACGTTCAGCATCACTGGTCATCAGGGAAATGCAAATCAAATGACAATAAGCTATAACTCATACCCCTCAGTGTAGCTACTGTCCAAACAACAGTAATTTACAAGTGTAGGTGAGGACATGGATAAATTTATAAGTCTCATGCACTGTTAGTAGAAATATAAAATAATGCAGTATGGAGATTCCTTAAAAATTTAAGTTTAGGACTACCATACAATCCAGCAATCCTACTTCTATTTATATTTCCAAAATAATTAAAAGCAAAACTTGAAAGTAAATTTGTTTATTCATATTCAATGAGGCATTGTTCACAACAGCCAAGAGGTGAAAGGAAATTAAATGTTTATTGACAGAAAAATGGATATAGAAATGTGGTATATACATACAATGGAATATTACTCAGCTTTTAAAAAGAAGGGCATTTTGTCACATGCTACAGCACAGATGAACCTTGAGGACCTTATGGCAAGTGAAACAAGTCAGTTGCAGAAACACAATTACTGCATGATACCACTTATTTGAGCTGTGTTACATACTCTCAAAAACAGGATGTAAAGTGGTGGTTGTCTGAAGGTTCAGGGAGGGGGACAAAAAAATTTCAATAGGGTCCTGATTGTTGTGACTCAGTTGAGTGAGCATCCTCCTGAGAACCGAAAGGTCACTAGTTTGATTCCCAGTCAAGGTTTATGCCAGGTTCCAAGTTAGTGGTGTGCAAGAGACACCAACATTTCTCTCCCTCTTTCTCCTTCTCTACCCACCTCTGAAAATAAATAATAAAATAAAACCTTTAAAATGTTCAATAGGTGTAGATAGAGATTGTTTCACAAGATAAAAAGTACTAGTGATAATAACAATGGACATGTAATTTACATCTGTACTATACATACACTTAAATCTGTTTGATGGTAAATGTTGGGGGTTTTTTGTCACAACTTAAAAAAAAGTTATACTTAACATGTATTCTTTTGACAGTAACAGCAATGGAACCTGTTTTTTTTTAGTTTCTTATTTGATTTAAAAATAATGATAATATTAAAAATATTGAAAGCCTATTTTTAGAATATAGATTGAGGGAAATCAAAAGCTTTTTATTGTGAAAATATATTTTAAGAATATTTTTAACAATGACCTGATGGGTAAATATAACAATTTATTATAGATTTAAAAATATTACGTTGGAAAAATACACTGTGTAGGGGCTGGATGTGAAGTATGATCAATAATACAATAAGTTCTTAGCAGATCAAAACTTAGTAAAAAGCATATGTAACAGTTCATTGGTATGCTTGGTATTCTAAATTTACTTATCTTTAATGATGTGAAACAACCAATTATCATCAATTTTTCACATATTTACTTTTATTCTTATTTACACCATTAAAAATATAATGCAGAAAAACTTTTTACTTTACTTTACATATAAATGAAACTATGTAAGTTCAGATAAAAATATTATATAAATATTATAAATATTCTACTCTAGTATAAGTCTAGAAATTGTGGAACCATCAGTGAGTCTACAAATTACAGAGTTTCACAACAGGTTTGTTTTGGAAAAAAATATTTAATTCTATGAATAAAATGTAAAATATTTATGGTGTTAGTATTCCTGAAATATTATCAGCAGAGTTTAACATGCATCATCCTGAAATTTTTATCTTTATACAAAATGCTATATTCCTACTTGTTTTAATCTACTATAATAGTTATTAACTAAAATGAATTTCCTAATTGAAAACTATAATAAATATTTTTATTTCATATTAAACACAAAATTATTTAAATATGTATGTTAATACATTTGCAACCTTTTCCTAAGCTTTCTATTAATATAATTTTTACTTATAATGAAATGCAGGAGCACAAAAATTAAAACAAGTAACATTTAAGTATAATGTGCTTCCAATTTGTCTATTCCACTTAGTTATTACCAAATAGGTCCTTAATACATTGCAGAAGAGTACAAAATCTATAGTTTTATTTTATTTTATTATTTTATTTTATTTTTAATTTTATTTTATGGATTATCCTGTTCACTTGTGTGTTTTGTTATTTAGTCCTTAGTGTAATGAGTACTAGATAAAGTCATAAATTATAAGCATTATAAATTATCTTCTGGAGGGCAGGCCTCTTGCAGTCCAGGCTTCTCATGCTAGGTGAGTGTTCTAAGAACCCGTCTGTATCAGTGCACCAGCTGGTGGTGTTGTGAAAGGCTGTGTTTCAGTAAATTTTTTTAGAGACTCTCTCAACACATTTGCCTATCTTATGATGGGTGATTTAGCACACCTGTCCATCCCATGCTGCGTGTTCAGCAGTTTTTGAGCAAAAATATCACGATCTTTCTTCCACACTTCCCTATTTACCCGATCTGGCCCCAAGCAGCAACATTTTTTTCGTTTATTTTTTTTTCCTGAATGGGGAAAAAAAGTCTTCAAAGGGAAATGTTTTGCTGATGTGGAAGAGGTAAAACAAAAAAACACCAGAAGCACTAAAAGGCCTCAAATTGACAAGTACAAAAACTGTTCTGAGCAGTGGAAAAAAAAGTCTGAGTAGGTGTATCACGTCAAATGGAGAATACCTTGAAGGCAAAGGATGTTTAACCATGTAACAATAAATACACACTTTTATAAACAAATTTCAGGTTTTTGGGGTCTTCCCTCATAATAGAGCAATGTTAAAACATATTCATAAAGTTTGGCTAAGCATAAAGAAAGAGGGTATTGAGGTTCTAAAATGTTCAAAATAGTATATTTGTGGTAACATTTAATTATTTATTTTTTATCTTAGATCTTTTTAGAGCATTATTAGGTTTATAGGTATTGATATAAAAGTTCAGAGTTCCTACATGCTCCCTCCTCCATGGCAGTTTCCCCTATTACTGAACTTGTGTGAGTGTGTGCTTTGTTATGATTAATGATTGATTGATACATTATGACTAATTGAAGTCCATAGTTCACATTCAGGTTTACTCTTTTTGTATTGTATCTTTTGTGGATTTTTGTAAATGTATAATGATGTATGTTCAACATTTCTCTATCATACAGAACAATTTCAACCACGCTAAAAGTCCCCTATGTTCAACCTATTTACCCTTCCCTCCCCCTAAATTCCTGTCAATGTCTGGTCATTATTATTTCCTTAGTTCTGCCTTTCCAAGTTGCTATAAAATTGAATTCATATAGTATGTAGTGTTTTAAAATTGGCTTCTTTCACTTAGTAATATAATTTTATGGTCTTCCATGTCTTTTTTTGGCTCTATAGTGATTTCTTTTTACAGCTGAATAATACTCCTGCTCCATTGTACAGATGTACCACAGTTTGGTTACCCATTAACCTGTTAAAGGACTTTTTTGTTGTTTCCCAGTTTTGGCAATTATGATAAAGATGCTATATTTCTGTGTAGGTTGCTGTGTGAACATAAGTGTTCGAAGCATTTGTGTGTAACTATGCTTGTGATTGCTGGATGCTGTAGTTTTAGTTTCGTGAAGTCTCTCCCAAATTATTTCTTATGAATGCTTTTCCCCTGCCATCTTAAATATATATATGTTCTCTGGGAGCCCTACTTCACTACTCATGCACTATTCCTGAGAAATGGTATAAACAGAAATGTCTTCATGTAATGCTAAGAGACTCCTGAACAATCTCTAGTGAAAAGCCTTACCTGACACATCACCTCCAACTTTGCATGTGATTATCAAATTCATCGTACTAGATTTTCTAGCAAACTTACCCCTTGATCATGGCACTGCTATTCTATTAGAAAAAAAAAAAAAAAAAAACAGAAGCACAGCTGCAACCTGGCAATAAATCTTATTCCCCCTTCTTCCTCATCTCCTTTATCTGATCACTAAATAAAACTTGTGGATACAACTTCTTTTTTGTTGTTTTTTTAAGATTTTATTTATTATTTTAAGAGAGAAGGGCAGGGAGGGAGAAAGAAAGGAGAGAAGCATCAATGTATGGTTGCCTTTCACCTACCTCCAGCTATGGACCTGGCTGGAGACCTGGATTACAACCTGGTTACGTGCCCTGGCTGGGAATCGAACCAGCGACCTTTGGGTGCCAATCCACTGAGCCACCAGCCAGGGCTTACAACTTCTTAATTATCTGTTTTGTGTACATTTCTCTCTTGCTTATATTATAATATTTTAGGTAATGTTCATGTTTTGCTCAAAACTAGGTTGTGGGTCTCTATTACGTTAAAAGTAAAATCACACTTCAGCATATTCTCTGAAATAATGTTTGATGCATTAGGGTGGGCAAAAGTAACTTACAATTGTTCACATGGAAGAAGACGTGCCAGTTATGATTATTAGACTCCCAACAGTAAACCTACTTTTGTCCACCCTTGTATTTTTTATCATTTTTTCCCCTAGCATTGTAGCTAACATTTGAAACACACATATATCTATTTACCTCTTTCAGTAGACTCTCAAAATACATTTTCTTACATAGTCTTTCTCCAATCTGGAATGACTTTTCCCATCTATATGTATTGAAAAGGTACCAAAAGTCTTTATTTCTATAGCAATTTATGTAAACAGTATTTCTGACTCTAAAGAGTTATCTAATATTTACATTGTAATTTTTCCAACCTGTTTCATTGTGCTTAAATTAAGTACATGTTGTCAGTTCTTTATTATGTTGTAAATACCTTGAAGATAAAGTTATCTCCTTTTCAACTATTTAGATCATAAAAAACCTAATCTGCCTAACAGGTAGTAAATGCTTACTAATTATTTATTGAACGAAGGAGAACAAATTATATAATAAATGCTGGTCTTTAATGGGTTGATTTAGTTAATGTCACAAAGGACTGGGCTTTAGAGCAGTTTAACTTATTTTATTCATATCATGTAAAGAAAAATGCACACAAATAGAAAAAAATACTTTGAAGAATTTTGCCCTTTTCTTGTTTGAAAGGGCAAAGATGATATGCAGTTCTACTTCACACAATTTGTGAAAAAATAAAAATTTCTTTTATGGACAGAGGAAAATGTGACTGGTTTCTAAAAAGCAAAAAAATATAGGTAAAGAAAAAATGGATAGAGTGTTGCTTTGTGAAGTGATGTAAGTCAACTCCCCAATCTGGAATTACCTTTTTCTTCTAAGAGAAGTCTAAGAGAAAAACATTTAAGTCAGAATTATTAAATATTTAATATAACATTTCAAAATAAATTTATATTTTATTCATAGTTCAGTGAGTTATTTTTCACTGAGTGATAGTTTATATCTGACCATATAAAATAATAAACATTAAGAGGCAATATAAAGTGAATTTTTTCCAAGTTTAATTTTAATTATGTTTTGGACCTATTTAAGTTATTTTACTTAGGCTGGAAACAGCACATCATGGCATATGAAAATCACTTTAATTTAGCAAGCTCATACAGAAATTTTGCTTATATATGGATTGTGATTCTGTTTAAAGTTTGGTAAGTGTATCTTTTACAGTAGTATGATTTGATGAAATAATTATCAATATGCTGGTAAACAGAATGGATATTGCCCTTGCAGAAATGAAAGACACATAAGGGGGAGTAAAAGCACAATTTTATATCTTAGGTCTCCAGTGAAAAGAGATCTGACAAACACCACTAAGTTCTACTTCCCCTGGGAAAGGCATATTTCTCTTATCTATTGAACTTAAGAAGACAGACATGTTCCAAAGAGCATAGAGTTGAAAAACAAATGACCAACCAAGTCAAACTTGCATCAGTTATAATCCCCTGAAGTGCCCTTGAAAAAAAAATAACTGCAAATGTTTGAAATTAGACTGAAAGTTGAAAATTGTTCTGATGCCCTAGGAAAGTTTGTTATTCACACAAAATTTATTTAAGTTCAAAGCAAGTTAACAATTTTTCTCTGATAGCATGCATTCACATACACACATAACAAAAAAATAACACCTATGAATCTTCTTGTCAGTGCTAAGTTTTAATGATCTTTCTAGAGAATGGCAAACTTTTTTCTTTAAAGGGTCAAATAATAAATATTTTAGGCTTCATGGCCATTGATTCTCTTTCACCATCACTTCTTTGCTGGTGGATCATGAAAGCAGACATGAAGAGTTCATAACAATCAGGTGTCACAGTGCTATAAAAAAAAATTATTTACAGTAACAGATACTGAACAAGATTGCTGAAGGCTGGTGTACATCACCATTGTCCCCTGGTTTGGGGGCCACAATTGTCCCTAGAAAAGAATTACTCTTCTAAAGAGATCAGGGCCACTGCAGTCATGGATATCTGTTGTATTATATTCTATATTTAAAACAGTCTATATTTTCAAAATGTATTATATGACTGAATGTGTACAGAGTTTAGGAGAATAGAAAACTCAGAAAATAAACTCCATGAGGGCTAGAATTCTGTAATTCCTTTCCCTTGCTCTAGTTAAGAACTTAGTAATGCACCTGATATAGAGTGCACCATCAATAAACAATTGTTGAATAGGTAAGTGAAAAAATTTTTATAAAAATAACTATAATAAAGCATATAGCCATGTGACAATTATTAAGTTACTATCTGTTCCTTTCGACATATTTCCTATACACTTGGGCTCTGCAACCCATATTTTCCTTGGGAAGATCCCTCCCTGTTGAGTCTCTGCCAATAGGGGTGGTGATTGAGACTGGAAGGGTGAAGGAGAAAGAAAGTTATGCATCATTTTTGGTTAGTTGTTTCTTTCCTATATTAGCATCACCTCAGCAGAGCTTTATCCTAACCATGGCACTTTGTTCCATTAGTAGTAGTCTCCATGACATTTATGAAAGCAGAACCATAGAAATAAGACACATATGGGGAAATAAAATGCAGCGGCATCTTCTTAGATGTCTGAGAGATTCAGCATAAAGGGCCTGTGCTATAAATTCCTAAAGATTTACAAATTCCAGCTCCTTTTGTTCATCCTAATTTTGCCTACCTAACAAAAGCCTTCATGTCCCTTTTCTTGTCCTTTTAGTACTTTGATACTTAGTTAACAAATCTTTACATTAAATTATCTTTGTTAAAATAACTGCTGTTATTTCTATGTCTGGACTGAACTCTGAATGATACAAACTTAGTGAATATAAAAATTGTGTATGCTATTCATTCTTTCGGCAGTACAGTGGAGATAGGAGAGCCACAATGATTTAATTAAAGAGATAATTTTTGATTGGTTCCTAAAAGTATATATTGGTGTTTGGCTGACTGTGTTGATAGTAAGGGCATTTGAGAGGGAATAAAGGGAAGGAGGAGAGAGAATGAGGCTCTTGAGCTAAAACATAGAGCTGTGAAAAATGGCAAATTTAGGGAAAATGATAATGATTTATTAGGTAGATGGAAGACATTAATATGAACACAGTAGGGCTAGGGTAATAAAACAGGATATCCTGGTATATTGATCATCCACCTAATCACTGCACTAGTGTTATGGAGTAAACAAAATAAAGAATGCCCTAAAAGGTGTGGCATTTTCAGTCTGCTTGAAAGATGAATATTAAATAATTAATTTTAAGAAGAAATTTTCCAAAGAAAAATGAATGGAAATTCATGAAACTAAGATGAAGAATGAATTAAAAAACTGAATAAAATTAACTGTGGCAAGAAAGTCTTTTCTTTTTTCTTTTTAATTAATATATCTTATTTATTTTGCTATTACAGTTGTCCCAATTTTCCCCCTTTGCCCCCTGTTACCCAACACCCCATTTCCTCCAGCAATGCCCCCCTTAGTTCATGTCCATGAGTCATGCATATAAGTTTTTTGGCTTCTCTATTTCCTTCATTCTCCTTAACATCCCCCTGTCTATTCTGTAACCACCAATGTGTATTTTTTCTTTTTTCTTTCATATCCAGAAAATTCAACATTTAATTACTGCCTTCTGTCAGCTTCCCAAATCATATTAATACAGTTTTCTTTTCATTATTCCAAAATGCCTACATTAATTCATTTGTTTAAATAATTACTCTTTTAAGTAATATGAATTGCAGTATTATCAAACACATGCAAAAATACATTTACACCTATATATATTTTTACACATATTTAAAGTACACACTGGATTTTGAAGAGTTAATACAAAAAATTTAAAATATACCAATGATAGTGTTTTAGATATATTGTAGCAAAATTAAGCAGATTTTTCTTCTTTAATACTTATTTTACTCTATTTTTGTGAAATATAACACAGAAATGGTGTATTGCAGAACTCACTTTTGTGCAAGTTATCCTAGAGACAGTGCCAAACCCATACTAAAAGATGAATTGGTTTTTTAGTCAGGTCCCTCCCCACTCCAATAATACAACTCAACTTTATTTTAAGCTACTGAGGCTACCACTTACTCTTCTTGGAGTTTTCCATCTTAAATAGTAGATTTATTTATTTATTTATTTAGGCTGTGAACAGGTCTTACTTCTTTCAATACCCTCTGTTTTTTCTCTACATGTGTTTTACAAGTTGAAACCTTCGGAAATAATGGCACTTGCAGTCCTCAGCTGGTCCCCAAAGTAGAAATTACTATGTTTACTAAGTTGAGGTAAAAAAAAACAACAACAACAACAACAAAAAACCCTAGGATTTAAATACTTTTGTAGAATAGTATTCTAGCTGTTTTTTAAACATGTGGTTGACTTCCTATGTGGTCCTAACCCTAGGATTTAAATACTTTTGTAGAATAGTATTCTAGCTGTTTTTTAAACATGTGGTTGACTTCCTATGTGGTCCTAAACTAACCCCTGAACCATTTAAGAGTCTGCTGAGGTACAGATTAGGTATGTTCACATTTCAATAATAAAGTTTACTATAACATTAATTACTTTTCCCAAGCATCTCCAGTTTGGGGGCCTTCAAAACTGGAAATGTATATTTCCACAATCTATTTAAAAGGAATCTCATCTAATTTACATCTAATATAAGAATATATATTGTCTATGTACGTGAATCATATAGTTTAGTAGTTTGCAAATTCCATCCAAATTGGTCTTCATTTTCAGCATATTTTCTAACCTAAGGATTGACTGATTTCACAACACACCCACTGTCTAGTTGGTTGCTATTCAAAACATAAATTGCTAACAAAATCAATATATTACACACCCACAAATAAGCACATATTTTGTAACAGTGAATAAAAAAGATAGCATGTCTTCTATGTAACATACTTCCACATTTTTTTCTTCTCCCTCAACTGCATTAGATTTTTCTGAGTTATTGCAAGTAACCTAATTTTACCATATGGTGAAATGATTCCAATCTAAGAAAACTTAACCTGCAGTAATGCGGATACAAGTAATATACAAAATTGTACCTTATTTTTTAGTAAAATCTATTTATAACAAGATCACTTGAAAGCATTCATAAGTTAAAGTTGGTTCTTATCCATTTAGAGCTGCCTTATGTCTTTTGATTGGTGTATTTAATCCACTTACTTTTGTACCTGTGTTTCTGTCTGTCTGTGTCTTCATTTTAAAGCAGACCCTTTAGCATCTCTTGCAAGGCTGGTTTGGTGGAGATGTCTTCTTTTAGACTTCTTTTGTCTGGGAAGCTCCTTATTTCACCTTTTATTTTGAATGACAGCCATGCTGGGTAGAGTATCCTTGGTTGCAGACCTTTGTTTTTCATTGCTTGAAATACTTTTTGCCATTCCCTTCTGGCTTGTTCTGTTTCTGTTGAGAAATCAGCTGATAATCTTATGGAAGCCCCCTTATATGTTATTAGCTGTTTCTCTCTTACTGCTTTTAGGATTCTCTCCTTGTCTTCAAAATTTGCCATTCTCATTATGATGTGTCTTGGAATGGGCCTGTTTGGGTTCATCTTCCTTTGGACCCTCTGTGTTTCCTGAGTTTGCATGACATTTTCCCTCTTCAAGTTAGGGAAGTTTTCTGTCATTACTTTTTCAAAGAGGTCTTCTCCTTCTGGTATCCCTATGATATGGATGTTACTACATTTCATGTTATCCTGCAACTCTCTTAAAACTTCTTCATTCTTTTTCAGCCTTTTTTCATTGTGTTGCACTGTCTGGGAATTTTTTTCTACATTGACCTCCAGCTCAATGATCTGATCCTCTGCTTTCTCTAGCCTGTGTTTGACTCTTCCTACTGTGTTCTTCAACTAAGAAATGGTATTCTTCATTTCCTCCTGGCTCTTATTGACAGTTTCTATGTCCTTTTTAATGATGGTGTAGTTCTCAGTAAGTTCCTTGTAGCTTTCCTGGAGTTCTTTATAGTTCCCCTGGAGTTTTTCATATTTCCCCTGGAATTGTTAGTACTTTTCTTTGAGCCTGCTGAGCTCATTGAGCTTCTCTATCATCATTATTTTGAATTCCATGTCTGAGAGTGTGGTTACCTCTATTTCATTATGCACTCTTCCTGGGGATTCCTGCTTTCCATTTGCTGAGGTTTGATTTCTTTGTCTCCCCATTTTAGGAGACTCTTGGTTGTTTTTGCTTCTTGGATTCATCTGCTTTGACTTTCTGTCTTAGTGGTGTGACCTTCTGTGGTGTAGAGGTGGCTTTTTTTTACTTCTTGAATCTGTGCTTGGTGAGGTCAGTTTGTGACCCTGTCTGGGCCTAGTCAGCCTGTTGGAGACTATCAGAGACCCACTGTCTTTGTCTCCTTTAGTTGTTAATCCAATCAGTCTGTGATTGGTGGTTATTTTTAAGCACCTCTGGGTGGGGCAGGTGAATTCAGTTGTTAATCCAATCAATCTGTGATCTGAGGTCAGGTTTAGGCACTGCTGGGTAGGGTGGATTAATTCCTATGGGTGGGGTTGTGGCTTCTCCTCAGACTGCTGCCCTTTAAAGAAGGGTGGTTTGCAGGTTGTATGGGGGATGGGTCAGCACTGGACTTATGGGCTGCTCACTGAACTCTCTCCTAAAGCCACTTACCCAAACCCTCCTTAAGTGTCTCTAGTCCACTGTGTCCCCGCCTCTGCTGGAACCCAGGGTAGGTGGTGCCTACCCTGTCAATCCAGCTAAACCTGGAAGTCTTTTGCTTTTCACAGCTGGGTGCTGTTTACTCTGAGCTGTGTTGCTGTAGGCTGGGAAGCCCAGTGCGGGGTTAAATCCCACCCTTCTCAGGTGGAGCCCCTGACTGCTGGGATGTTTCTCTGTCCCTTCAGCTGCCACCTGTTGGGGCTGACAACCTCTCGCATCTCTGCACTTTTTACTAGTCACGTTGTGATGAATCGGCTCTTCTGTTCCTTCCTGGTAATAAGGCTTCTCTCCAGTTGGTGTTTTGTTCGTTATTCCAGATGATTTCTCCCCAATTAAGTTGTAATTCCAGTTTGGTGTTGGGAGGAGATTGGTGTAGCTCTGCTTATTCCTCTGTTATCTTGGTTCTAAGAAAGTCTTTTCTGATAAGTGGCCTTTAAGTTAAGACCCAAATAAGTAAAAGAATTTGGGCAGATTTACTCATTGGGGAACTTACTATTAAGTTTGGGCTTTATCCTATGGCTTGGCTGAAGAATTTAAGTATGGAAGTGGCACAGTCAATGTTTGCTTTTAAAAAGTTATTTTGCTTGCATGAGGATAGATTAAAAAAGAATATCTTGAGCACTCCAGGAGCTATGTTGTAAGCAAATGATGGTGAGAGGTCCATGGACTTTTTTGCAACATAGATGGAGAGGGTGGAGGGCCAATGACTTCAGTTCTGAAGATAGACATGAGACAGTGATTGCTGGAATATGGCAGATGTGTATTTGTGTGTGTGTTTGTGGAGGGGGGTGGGGGGTGCAAGAAAGGAGTCAGCTACAATTACCAGGTTTCTGAATTTGGTGATGATGTGATTTGATTAATGTTGTCACCAACAATAGAAGTACAGTTTGATAGTGTGTAACCTTGTTTTTAAACTTAGGGATGTGTCTATTAGATAAAGCTAGTTATTCATTTATGTTCAACTGTTCTCTAGCCTTGTTAATTTTCTGTCAGATTGACCTTTTAGTTGTTGAGAGAAGTCTTTTAAAATCTCCATGTATTGTTATGGATTTTCATAAATTTGTTTTGATGTGATAGCAGCACTTGAATGAATTTTCATTTTTTAAAATTTTATTTATTATTGTTGTATTACAATCCTTTCATTTTCTCCCATTGTTCTTCCCTGTCCCACCCTCCCTGCCTCCTCTTCTGCAGTCAATCCTCACCTCATTGTCCACATCCATGGGTCCTTTACACTAGCTCCTTGACTAAACTTTTTCCCCCTTTTCTCCTTCTCACCCTCCTTCAGTCACAGTCATTCTGCTCCTTTTATTCCCCCCTTTGTCTCTGATTCCATTCTGCTCATCTATTTGTTCATTAGTCTCCTGTATTAAGTGAGATCATATGGTATTTGTCTTTTGCTGTCTGGCTTATTTCACTCAGCATGATACTCTCCAGTTCCATCCATGCAATCACAAATAGAAGAAGTTCTTTTTTTCTGCTGCATAGAGCTCCATTGTGTAAATGTATCACAGGGTTTGTTTGTTTGTTTGTTTGTTTAAGATTTTATTATTTTTAGAGAAAGGGAAAGGGAAAGAGGCAAAGAGGGAGAGATACATCAATGTGTGGTAGCCTTTCACCTGCCTCCAGCTACAGACCTGGCTGCAGACTTGGCTTGCAACCTGGTTATGTGCTCTGGCTGGGAATTGAACCAGTGACCTTTGGGTTCACAGGAGGCTGGTGCCTTATCCACTGTACCACAGTTTTTTGATCCATTCATCCACTGAAGGGCACTTAGGTTGTTTCCAGATCTGCTATAAATATAGGGATGTATAGGTTCTTCTGGATTGGTGTTTCAGGATTCTTTGGGTATAATCCTAGCAGTGGAATCACTGGATCATAAGGCAGTTCTATTAGTTTTTGAGAAAATTCCATACTGTCTCCCATAGTGGCTGCATAAGTCTGCATTCCCACCAGCAGTGCACCAGGGTTTCCTTTTCTCCACATCCCCTCCAGCATTTGTTGTTTGTTGATTTGTTGATGATGGCCATTCTGACATGTGTGAGGTGGTATCTCATTGTGGTTTTAATCTGCATCTCTCTGATGGCTAGTGATGTCGAGCATTCTTTCATATGCCTATGGACCCTTTGTTTGTTCTCCTTGGAGAAGTGTCTGTTCAGGTCCTTTGCCCATTTTCAAATTGGGCTGTCTGTCTCCCTGGTGTTGAGTCATATTAGTTCTTTATATATTTTGGAGATCAAACCCTTATCTGAGGTATCATTGGCAAATATGTTTTCCCATATGGTTAGTTCCCTTTTCATTTTGTTGATGTTTTCTTTAGCTGAGCAGAAATTTTTCAGTTTTGATGTAGTCCCATTTGTTTATTTGTTCCTTTATTTCCCTTGCCCTGGGAGAGATAGTGGTGAAAATATTGCTGCGTGAGATATCTGCAATTTTTTTTTGTTTGGCCTATGTTTTCCTTTAAGACTTTTGTGGTGGCATGGCTTATGTTTAAGTCTTTTATCCAGCTTGAGTTTATTCTGGCAAATGGTGTAAGATGGTGGTCTAGTTTCATTTTTTTTGCATATTCCTGTCCATTTCTCCCAATACCACTTGTTGAAGAAGCTATTTGCACTCCATTTTATGTTCCTCTTCTCCCTTTGTCAAATATTAGTTGCCCATAGAGTCCTGGATTTATTTCTGGACTCTCTAATCTGTTCCATTAATCTGCATGTTCTTGTGCCAATGCCAGACTGTTTTGATTACTATGGCTTTGTAATAGTTTGATATCTGGTATTGTGATTCCTTTTACTTCATTCTTCTTTCTTAAGATTACTGTAGCTATTTGCGGTCATTTTAGACTCCATGTAAATTTTTTAAGTATTTGTTCTAAGTCTTTGAAATATGACATTGGTACTTTAGTAGGGATTGTGTTGAATCTATAGAAGGCTTTGGGTAGCATGGACATTTTTATGATGTTAATTCTTCCAATCCATGAGCATGGTATATGCTTCCATTTATTTGTATCTTCCTTAATTTCTTTCTTCAGTGTTCTGTAGTTTTCCTAGCACAGGTCTTTTATATCCTCGGTTAAATTTATTCCTAGGTACTTTATTTTTCTTATTGCTATAATAAAGGGATTTTTTCCCCTAGTTTCTCTCTCTGATGTTTCATTGTTCGTGTATAAAAATGCCTTCAATTTCTGGATATTGACTTTGTATCCAGCTATTTTATCAAATTCACTTAAGTTTGAATAGTTTTTTTTAGTAGAGTCTATAGGGTTTTCTATGTACACTATCATGTCAACTGCAAATAATGACAGTTTCACTTCCTCTTTTCCAGTTTAGATGCCTTTGATTCCATTTTTAGTCTGATCACTGTGGCTAGAATTTCCAAAACAATGTTGAATAGAAGTGGAGAGAGTGGGCAGCCTTGCCTTGTTCCTGATCTTAAGGGAAAGGCTTTCAGTTTTTGTCCATTGAGTATGATGTTGGCTACAGGTTTCTTGTATGTTGCTTTTATTATGTTGAGAGATATGCTCCCTCTATTTCCATCTTGCTGAGCATTTTTATCATAAAAGCAGTACTTTATCAAATGCTTTTTCACATCTATTGACATGATCATATGTTTTTTGTCTCTCATTATTTTTATGTAGTGCATTATGTTTATTGATTTGTGAATATTGTGCCATCCTTACATCCCTGGGATGTCTCCCACTTGATCATGGTGTATGATCTTTTTAATATATTACTGGATCCAGTTTGCCAATATTTTGTTGAGGATTTTGGCATCTTATGTTCATCAGAGATATTGGCCTATAGTTTTCTTTCTTCATTGTTTCTTGACATGGTTTTGGGATTAGAATAATACTGGCCTCAGAGAAAGAGTTTGGGAGTCTTCCCTTGTCTTGGATTTTTTGGAATAGGTTGAGGATAGGAGTTAGTTCTTCCCTAAATGTTTGGTAAAATTCACCTCTGTAGCCTTCTGGTCTGGGCTTTTGTGTGTGTGTGTGTCAGGATTTTTTGATTACTGCTTCAATTGCACTAGCTATTATTAGCTTCTTGAGGCTTTTCACTTCTTCATTCAGATTTGGAAGATTGTATATTTCCAGAAATTTGTCCATTTTACTCAGGTTGTCAAAATTTTTGTTGTTCATAGCAATTTCTTACAACCCTTTGTATTTCTGTGTTATTTATCCTTTTTCATTTCTGATTTTATTTATTTGGGTCCTCTTTTCTCTTGATGAGTCTGGTTCATGGCTTGTCAATTTTGTTTATCTTTTCAAAGAATCAGCTCCTGAATTTATTGATCCTTTGAATTGTTCTTTTCATCTCTATGTCATTTAATTCTGCTCTGATCTTGATTATTTCCTTCCTTCTAGTTGCTCTAGGCTTTGTTTGTTGTTGCTCCTCTAGTTCCTGTAGCTGTAGCATTAGGTTATGTGAACTTCTAATCTTTTTCGGTAGGCCTGTATTGCTATGACCTTCCCTCTTAGGACTGCCTTCACTGTGTCCCATAGGTTTTGGGCTGTTGTGTGTTCATTTTTATTTGCTTCCAGAAAATTTTTGATTTCTTCCTTGATCTCATTGTTAACCCAGTTATTATTCAATAGTGTGTTATTCAGCCTCCATGAATTTGATGTTTTGGGTTTTTTACCTTGAGGGTGGTTTCTAGTTTCAAGCCATTGTGATCTGAGAAGATGCTTGATATAATTTATAATTTTTGGAATTTGTAGAGGCTTGTTTTGTGTCTTACTATGTGGTCTATCTTTGAAAATGTTCCGTGTGCATTTGAAAAAAAAGTGTATTTTGTGTGTGAAGAGTTCTATATATCTATCAGTTAAGTCCATTTCATCTAGAGTTTTGTTCAATGCTATAATGTCCCTGGTGTTTCTTTGCTTAGAAGATCTGTTCATGGTTGACAGTGGGTTGTTAAAATCCCCTACTATGAGTGTGTTATTGTTTATGTCCCTCTTGTAGTCCTCCAAGATTTTTCTTATATAATTGGGTATTCCTACAGTGTGTACATATATGTTTACAAGGGTTATATCTTCTTGATGAATTGTTCCCTTAAGTATTATGAAATGTCCTTCTTTGTCTCTTTTGATGGCCTTTGTTGTGAAGTCTATTTTGCCTGATACAAGTATTGCCAACAGAGCATTTTTTTTTTCATGTCCATTTATTTGAAATATTTTTTCCATCCCTTCACTTTCAGTTTGTGTAGATCTCTTGTTCTCAGGTGGGTCTCTTGTAGATGGTATACATGTGGGTCATGTTTTTTTATCCATTCAGCTACCCTATGTCTTTTGATTGGAGCATTTAATACATTTGCATTTACAATTATTATTGATAGGTACTTATTCATTGTGATTTTTTTATCTTTGCATCTGTGTTTCTCTCTCCTTTTCTTTCTCTTCTTATAGCAGTCCCTTTAATATCTCTTACAATGAGGTTTGGTGGAGAGGTATTCTTTTAGCCTTCTTTTGTCTGGGCAACTCCTTATTTCACCTTCCATTTCGAATGACAGCCTTGCTAGTTAGAGTAGTCTTGGTTTGTGGCCTTTGCTTTTCATTGCTTGGAGTATTTTTTGCCATTCCCTTCGGGCTTGTAGTGTTTCTGTTGAGAAATTAGTGGATAGCCTTATTGGAGCTCCCTTGTGGGTTATTAGTTGTTTCTCTCTTGCTTCCCTTAGGATTCTCTCTTTATCTTTGAATGTCATCATTTTAATTATGATGTGTGTTGGTGTAGGCCTGTTTGGGTTCATCTTCATTGAGACCCTCTATGCTTCCTGAACTAGTGTAATTTTTTCTCTCACCAAATTTGGGAGGTTTTCTGTCACTGCTTTTTTAAACAAGTTTTCTGTCCCTTGCTCCATTTCCTCTCCTTCTGGTATCCCTATGATACAGATATTATTATGTTTCATATTGTCCTGTAGCTCTCTTAAAACCTCTTCATTTTTTATTTTCATTTCATTGCACTGTCTGGGTATTTTTTTCCATGTTGTCCTCTAATTCACTGATCCAGTCCTCTGCTTCCTCTAACCTGCTTTGGATTTCTTCTATTGTGTTCTTTAGTTCAGAAGTTGTAATTTTCATTTCCTCCTGGTTCTTATTGATGTTTTCTATGTCCTTTTCAGTGTTGGTATACTTTTCATTAAGTTCCTTGTAGTTTCACTGGAGTTCTTTGTAGTTTTCTTTGAGCTGGTTGAGCTCATTTAGCTTTCTTGTTACCATTTCTTTGAATTCCATGTCTGATAGTTTGCTTGTTTCTATTTCACTTGGCAGTCTTTCTGGGGGTTCTTCTTTTCCTTTTGGTGATCAATTGTTTTTTTATTTTTCCTCCCCATTTTAACTGTCTGTTCTTGCTTGTTTTTGTTTCTTGGATTAATCAGCTATGACTCCCTTGCCTTTGTGGAGTGCCTTTCTGTGGTAGGAGACTTATGGGATTCAGTGGTGCAGTCTCCTTGATTTCCTCAACTAGCTATTGTTGGCATGCCCTTTATATCATTAATTTGGGCAGCCTGATTGTATTTTGGATTTGGCTTATGTGTTGCTCCTTGATTAGTTTTTCTCTCCAGCTGGCTGATTGAGATATACTCCTTCCACCAGGTCTCATATACTGTTATTGAGCTGCTCCTCCCTATCCACTCTCAATGAGCACTGGTAGTCAAGGTGGAGAGAGGACAAGTGTATGTATTTTATGAGCAGGAAAAAGAATGTGTGGTACCCCACTCTCCAGCCTCTCTGGCACTTGAGAAAGCACTCAGCTCTGCCCACTACTCTAATGCCATCTTCCATTATTCTGTTTTCATTCTTTATTTTTAAGTTCATGTGGGTTTATAATCACTGTATCCAATGAATCCAAAATTCTTTGACAAAATAACCACAGTTCTCTTATTTTCTATTATAGTTCCTCTATTATTATACTGAGCCACTTTATTTCTTTATTGTTCTTTATTTCTTTATTGTTCTTGGAATATGCGTACTATCTTTCTTTAACTCACTCTCTGCAAGTTCTTACTTACCTTTTTTCCTGGACAACTTTATTATTCATGACTGTTTTTAAGTGTCATTTGAGATGTGAACTTATAGTAATCTTCTCTGGGAACTTTATGTAAAATAGCACTTTACTACATCAAACTCTATTCACTTGCCATGATTTACTTTTCTTTCTAGCTGCTCTCAATGGATTATTTATTGATTGTTGATCCCCACAAGAGTGTAAGCTCCATGACAACCAGAGCTTTGTTTATTCTCCATTATACCCCAGGTGTCCATCATATTGTAGGAACTTAATAAACATTTATTAAAGAACAAATATGAATTCAATGTTTTAATACTACATAATAACTTTCTTCAAGTCTATCAATAGGTTTTGTTTAAAGTCCATTTTGAATCGCATTAATGTTGCCCAGTGGTTCTCAATTTGGGGCATCTTTGTAATTGAGGGGTCATATTATAATGTGTGGAAACATTTTTGTTGTCACAAAATGGCAGTACAACTGACATCTAGTGTTTAGAGGCCTGTGAAGTTTCTAAACAACCTAAAAAGAATTAGCCTAAACCTTCAATAGTGTTACTGTTGAAAAAACCTAAATCCTGATGTGATCATACAACACTTAATTTTGATTCAAATGTCCTTGTATTATTGTACCTTACTATTTTAATATTTTAAGTATATTTTATTGATTATGCTGTTACGATTATCCTTGTTTTCTTCCCTTTTCCCCCTCCAACCAGTACTCCCCTTTCCTTCAGCAATTTCCCCCTTAGTTCATATCCATGGGTCATGCATATAAATTCCTCGGTTTATCCCTTTCTTATACTGTTCTTAACATCCCCCTGTCTATTTTGTTCACAACAATTATGCTTCTTAATCCCTGTAAAATTTCCTCCTTTCTCACACTTCCCCCTCCCAGCTGATAACCTTCCAAATTATTTCCATACCTAAGATTCTGTTCCTGTTTTGGTTGTTTGCTTAGTTTGTTTCTGTTTTTATTTTTTAGGTCCAGTTGTGAGTTTGCTGTCACTTTAATATTCATAGTTTTGATCTCCTTTTTAAAATAAGTTTTGTTACATGGACAACAAGTGGGATTGACTTTATGAGGGAGTGGATGGGTGGGGAAGGGGACAGAGAGGAGTAAAAAGGGGATGGATGTAATATAACAACAATAAAACTAAATTAAAATAAATAAATAAATAATAAAATAAGTTTCGTTAATAATTCATATAGTAAGGGCTTGGTGATGGTGAGCTTCTTTAGCTTTACCTTTTCTGGAAAGCACTTTATCTGCCCTTCTATTCCAAATGATATCCAAAAGATAGAGTCATCTTGGTTGTAGGTCCTTGCTTTTTATCCTTTGAGTATTTCTTGCCAGTCTCTTTTCACCTGCAAAGCTTCTTTTGAGAAATCAGCTGACAGTCTTATAGGAACACCTTTGTAGGTAACTGTGCTTTCCTCTTGCTGCTTTTAAGATACTTTATCTTTAACCTTTGGCATTTTAATTATGATGCATCATTGTGTGGTCCTCTTTGGGTCTATCTTCTTTTAATTCTTCTTTGTTTCCTGGACTTGTATGTCTATTTCCTTTGCCAATTAGGGAAGTTTTTTAAAAAGTATTTTTCAAATAAATTTTCAATTTCTTACTCTTCCACTTCTACTTCTGGCACTCCAACGATTTGGATGCTGGTATGTTTAAAGTTGTCCTAAAAGTTCCTAATTCTCTGCTCGATTTTTTTCAATTCTTGTCTCTTCTTTCTGTTCTGGGTGAATGTTCAATTCTTTCTTTTGTCCCAAATTATTGATTTGAATTTCAGCTTTCTTCCAATCACTGTTGTTTCCCTGTATATTTTTCTTCATTCACATTGTATAACCTTCCCGCTTTCCTTTATTTTGTGGCCATGCAGAATAATTTCTCTGAGCATCCTGATCCCTAGTGATTCAAACTTTGTATCTGATAGGTTGGCTACCTCCATTTTATTTAGTTCTTTTCTTGGGGCTTTGTTACATTCTTTCATTTGGGCCATATATCTTTGCCTCCTTAATTTGGCAGCCTCCTTGTATTTATTTCTGTGTATTAGGTAGAGCTGCCTGACTGTGTCTTGGTAGTGTGTCCTATGTAGTAAATGTCCTGTAGGGTCCAGTGGTACAGCCTCCTGTATCACCCAAGCTGGGTACTTGAGATGCACCCTTTATGTGGCCTGAGTACACCCATCTCTTATTGTTGAGCTTTGATTGCTGTTGGCAGATCAATGGGATGATTTTAACTAGGCCTTTCAACTGCAAGAACTGGCTATGACTACTGACCATCAGCCTTTGTTCTCTCTGGAGGATCAGCTGTGTAAGGGCAGGGTGGTGGTGCTCTGATGTACTATAGTCTGTAGCTGTCCACTGGATTCACTGGTCAGCTCTCACCTGTATTTTGCCTGGGGCACTCTGCCTGAGCTATAAAGCAATCTGAGATGCTGCTACTTGTGCTGGGCTTGGAGATTCCTAGGTGAAGCCAAGCTGTGAGTCTAAGTTGAATGCTGCTAGTGCTAGGCCTGGGACTCACTCAAGCAGCTGTTGCCTATTTCATAGGATTTAGGAAGTTGTGAAGCAGGGCCAGCCATTCAGATGGAAAACCAGCTTGGGTGGGCCCATAAGTTGAGTGGGACAGAGTCTCTGGGGATCTCCAGGGTGGGACAAACAGAATTATCCAAGTTGATGGAGTCTTAGATATGGCACCAACTATGGCTCTGTAGGGGTGAGGTTTAGAAAAAAGACAGTGGACTTTGTTCACCTTGATGCCAGACACTTCAGTTCCTCCCTGTATGCCACTGGTGCCTTTTGCTGCTACCCCAGTGCTGGAGCTCAGAGGGAGTGAGTCTGAGTAGGTGAGTCCATGTATGGGTTCTTTAAGATGAACTGCTTGGGGCTCCAGAAAGGTCTTTCACTGACTCAGTCCCCACTGGTTTTTGCAGCCAGAAGTTGTGAAGACTTATTTTCCAGGCAATGGAACCATGGGATGTGGGGCTGGGACTTCTCACTCCTGAGATATCCCTCCCAAATTTTTATTCACCACTTGTGGGTATGGGATCAGCCCATTCCACATCCATACCCCTCCTACCCATCTTGATAGATGTGATTTATTTAACTCCATAGTTGTCAGACTTCCATTCAATTTTATTTACTTTAAATAGAGTTTATTTATTTTGCTATTACAGTTGTCCCAATTTCCTCCCTTTGCCCCCGTCCACCCAGTACCCCATTTCCTCCTGCAATGACCACCTTAGTTCATGTTCATGAGCCATGCATATAAATTATTTGGCTTCTCTATTTCCTTTGTTCTTCTTAACACCCCCCTGTCTATTCTGTAACCACCAATGTGTACTTTTTCTTTTTTTCTTTCACAACCAGAAAATTCACCATTTAATTACTGCCTTCTGTCAGCTTTTCAAATTATATCAATACAAAATTTTCTTATTATTCCAAAATGCCTACATCAATTCATTTGTTTAAAGAATTACTCTTTTGGCCCTGGCTGGTAGCACAGTGGATAAGGTGCCGGCCTATGAACCCAAAGGTCACTGGTTCAATTCACAGCCAGGGCACATAACCAGGTTGCAAGCCAGGTCTCCAGCCAGGTCCATAGCTGGAGGCAGGTGAAAGGCAACCACACATTGATGCTTCTCTCCCTCTCTGCCTCTCTCTGAAAAATAATAAATAAAATTAAAAAAAATTCTTTTCAAGAATTACTCTTTTAAGTAATATGAATTGCAATATTACCAAACACATGCAAAAATACATTTACACCCATACATATTTTTACACATATTTAAAGTACATACTGGATTTTGAAGAATTAATACAAAAAATTTAAATATGCCAATAGCTTACATAATTATTACATGTTGAATGACAGTGTTTTAGATATATATTTTTTTTTCTGATGGTTCTGGCTGATGGGTGTTCTACATTTTAGTTGTAATTTTGATGTAGTTGTGCAAAAAGGTGAGCCATGTCTGCCTATACCATCATCTTGACTAGACCCCTGCTTGCCTCATTGTACATTATTTTAATTTCAACAATTTTATAAGCTTATGATTTACATATGTATTCCATTAAACATTGCTTAGGTTCATATCATTATATACCAACTGAATAGTTGGTCTATTTGCATTCACTCTGATGCTCGATATATTTGGAATACTTTTTACATATGCTGATTATTTATCTTTATTATTTTCTTTTCTGAATTTTTTATTAATAATGGAATATTTAAAATTTTTTCATCTAAATATAATATACAAAGAAAAATGCACATAAGTGTACAACTTGATGACTTTTCACAAGTTGCATATACCCATATGTCTAGTAATCAGATTAAGAAATGACAGCCCTGGCTGGTGGCTCAGTGGATAGGTGCCAGCCTGTGAATCCAAAGGTTGCTGGTTTGATTCCCAGCCGGGGCATGTAACCAGGTCTCCAACCAGGTCTGTAGCTGGAGGCAGGTGAAAGGCAACCATACACTGATGTTTCTCTCCCTCTTTGCCTCCCTCGTTTCCCTCCCTCTCTCTAAAAATAATAAAGAAAATATTTTTAAAAATTATAAAATAGGGTATTACCATCACTGCACAAGTCTCCTCATACTATCTTTCTGTCTCCATTTACTCAAGAGGAACCCTGTTCAGATTTCTGACAGCAGATAATATTTTTATTCAAACACATAGATTTATAGAATATGTATATATTTTTTAAATTATAGAATATGAGGGGGGACCCTTCAAAGCAGAATTATCTTGTGGAGGGCAGGCCACTTGTAATACAGACTCTCCTTGCTAGGTGAGTGTTCTAAGAACCCATCTGTATCCGTGTTCCAGCTGGCATTCTTGTGAGAGGCTGTGTTCAGCTTCATTGAATTTTATTTTTTGAGGACTCACTGTATTTGCCCATTTCATGATGGGGGATTTACTATTGCACCTACCTACAACACACTGTGTTCAGCAGTTTTTGACCAAAAGTGGCGTGACATTTCAGTTCTTTTGTGTTAAATTTGCTTCCTTTTGAAATAATACTTTAGACAAGCCAATTCTGAAGTGTACTATACATAAGAATAACCTCATGAGCTTTTTAAGTAAGACACAGACTGCTGGGCACCTGGTATGTGCACAAGCTCATCCTAGGGAGGGAGCCACTGGTGACTTAGAGCAAGCCAGAGGGAGAACCCGGAGATGGCAACTTTGGCCTCCCTGGTCTCTGGGGAGAATTGCAGTTAGTTCCTAGATGTGTGCTAAATAACAAGTCTCCAGCTGTAACTTTTGAAATAGGTAAATAGGCCTCTTTCAGGAAAAGCCTGGGGGGTAGGTGTTTCTGTGTGCTCCCCTGTGCTGAACAGGAACCTCCATGGAAGGTTAGCTACAGTGAGTCCTCACGAGCCAGTTAAGAACTTTTTCATTACATTTTGTAGGTCTCATGGATACAAGCACCACTGGCTTTCAGAGCTAGTTGTTTTAGGGGTTTGTCCCTCAGGTGGAAGTTTTAAAAGTTAGGGTGGTAGATGTGGAGTCCAATCCCGTTGCTCTTCAGGAAAAAGCTGGAGTTGTGAGGTCCCACCAGATTGTAGGGGGGCGGTGATTTATGGTGAGTGTGGCTCACCCTTTCCTACCTATTTCAGTGTGGGTGTTTCCTCATTCATTTAGTGTGGAGGAGTCACTCAGCTAGTTTCTGGATCTCTTTCAGGGGGAATCACTCCATGAGTAGCTGCAGATCTGTTGTGCCTATGGGAGGAAGTAAGTTCAGGACCTCCTGTTTCCCCATCTTGGAACAGTTACTCTTTTCATTCATCTTTTCACCTCCTTTTCACACATGTTCCCTCATAGTAACCCACACCTCAATAAATGGAATCTCATTGTTTTAGATGTTTAAGTAAAACACTTTGGTAATTTAAAAAAGATATTTTCTCATATTACTTCCTGAACTCATATCATTCTCTGATTTTTTAATGTTTCTTTAAAAATAAATCAAGAAAAGAAACAACAGCCCCCTGTCCTTAGGGCCTTTGCTCATACTATTCCCTTAGCCCTTTCTCTAGATATAGTTATGACTTACTCTCTTGCCTGTTTCAGGTCATATTTCCTGTGACACTTAATCTCTAGGCTGTCCCTGGGCATATTTTAAAACCGCAGTTTACTCTAGCACATTTCCTATTCCCTTTGTTTGATTTAATTTCATAATATATACTACTATCTAGCATACCATGTATTGTACTTATTTAATGTTTGAAATATAACCTCCATGAAGGCAATGATTCATTTCTCCAATACTCAATACTATATTTCTAGTGTCAACAACAGTGTCTGGCACACAAAATGGGGTTAATAAATTTTATATAAAAATAGAACCAGATACATGAATGCAATGAATGAACCTTCAGTGGGCAGAGGCTAGGGGAAAGGAGGGAGGAGGAGGCAAAGAAATGGAGCAGTTTAGTCTAGAAACTTCCATGTACATGGAAGAACCATATACATGGACAACAAGTGGGACTGACTTTGGGGGAGAGTGAGTGGGTGGGGAAGGGGACAGAGGGGAGTAAAAAGGGGATGGATATAATACAACAACAATAAAATTAAATTAAAAAAATAGAATAAAATAAAATTTTTTATTGAATAAAGAATTAAGCTTAAGGATTATATCCTTTGTTTTGTATAATTAACTGATTTTCATTTGTGTTTTAAACATATTTTGTTATTCACCTTTATATAACAATTTTCCCCTCTTAATTCAAGGAAGAGATTTTAAGCTCTCTAGTGCTAGTAGTATATCCTACTCAAATTATCTTCTTTTAGAAACTAAGTTCAAACTACGTAGTTTAAATAGATGATTATTTGCTCATTTATCAATTTCTGCAATAAGATATTTGTATTTGGAATCTATTATATAGAATTAATGATTTATTAATGCAAAATCTGGTACATGCTCAATAAATACTATTTTATTTATGAACAGTGGAAAATCTTATTAATATTTCACTTTTTCCCAAATTTATAATAGGCCATTTAATTATTACACTCCTTCATTATACATCTTGCTTAAATATTTAGAATAGCCTATATTGGGTTATTATTTTTAATTTTTTAGACTTTTAAAGATAAATTATAATTTTAAACATGAAATCATGCTGGCCATTTTCTTTACTCCTGCTATTTTTAGTAGTTCGGGTGATGAGATTTTTTAAAAGAAGTTCATAATATATAGGTTCTCAATAGTTACTTTGGTTTACTAAAAATAGAACATTTTCTTAAAACCTAAATGAATTACTTTATAAAATATGCATTTATAAGAAAAAAAACAACAGCAGCACAATTTGTAATATATTTAGTGCTAGTTTAGAGTTACACATATAAATGATCCAAAATGTTTCATGAAGAGAAGGCTGAGGGAATAAAGAAAAAAGCTTAACCAATAAAGAGAAACTTCAATTTGGCCTTGAGGAAACCATGCCATTTAGGTAAATGACCTAATTGGGATGCTTCAGTGGTGCAGACCTGGGATGAATTATGTGGACATTCAGATTCATAATAGAGAACTAACATTGCTCAAATAATTATATTTCAGTAGGTAAGAGACTAGATTGTAGAATTACATATTTTTGCTTTGCAGATGCCGATTTTTGACCTGTAGGCTAGAACACACATTTGCATTCTGAATTATTGTGAGTTTGGAATGCATGTATAATGGATCATTAAAAACTCTTGTAGGTCAGTACTATGTAGATTATCTTTAAAACAATTATAATTTGTTGAAATTAATCCTCTCTTTCAGGAGAGATGAGAGCTGTTACAAGCATCCTTTTGTGTGTTTAATTAGTCATTGTTCTAAATCCTCTACATAGCCCTGAAAAATAATTTGTACATTAGTAAAATCCAATACAATTAACTGGTAGAAATAAGGGGTTAAAGGAACTAAACCTGTGCAGAAGAGGCCTTAGGAAAGTGATAATAGAGTTATGGATTTTTCTAAAATCATGGGTTTGGTTCAGGCATGCTGTGGAAAGAGCTGATGTACAGCTAGTCCTAAATCAATTCCAGGTAAACAGTGATAAATATGTGCTAGTAAAGCTTTTTATTGAATATTTAAAGTTTATTCTAAGCCCTGGCTGGTGTGGCTCAGTGGATTGAGCCCAAATGTTGACAGTTTGATTCCTAGTCAGGGCACATAATCAGGTATCAAGCCAGGTCTCTAGCCTAGTCCCCATGTTTCTCTCCCTTTCTTTCTCTTTCCCTTCCCCTCTCTCTAAAATTAATGAATAAATACTTTTTAAAATGTAAATAATTAAAAAATGTATTCTAATGCTTCAATTTAAATAATGGCCTTTCTGGGTAAGCCTTGGTTGTAGGTTCTTGCTTTTCATGCTCCCCAAAGCAACTTATAAATTCAATGCAATTCCTACCAAGATTCCAAGGTCATATTTCACAGAACTAGAACAAATATTTTACAAATTTATATGGAACTACAAATAGCCTCACATAGCAACAATAATCCTGAAAAAGAAGAATTAAGTTGGAAGAAACACACTTCCTAATGTCAAACTATACTATAAGGCCATAGCAATCAAAACATCATGGTAGTGGCATAAAAACAGACACAGGGATCAGTCGAACAGAATAGAAAGCCCAGAAATAAATCCACAACTTTATAGTGAATTAATTAATATTCAACAGAGGGAGCAAGAACATACAATGGGCTAAAGATTGTTTATTCAATAAATTGTGTTAAGAAAATTGGACAAACACATGCAAGAAAATGAAACCAGCAATCTTCTTACAATATACATAATAAAAATGTCAAAATGGAATAAATGCTAATATTAGGCCCCAAATCATAAAAATACTAGAAGAAAAGATGGGCAGAAAAATCCTGAACATTGCTCATAGCAATAATTTATTGGATATATCTTCCCAGGCAAGGGAAACAACAAAATAAATAAATAAATAAATAAATGGAACCAAATCAAATTTGAAAGCTTTTGCACAACAAAGGAGATTTACTGAGAACTACACCAGCATTAAAAAGGACATAGAAACCATCAATAAGAACCAGGAGGAAATGAAGAATACCATTTCTGAATTGAAGAACACAGTAAAAGGAATCAAAAGCAGGCAGAGAAAGCAGAGGATTGGATCAGTGAGCTGGATGGAGGTCAATGCAGAAAAAAATTCCCAGGCAGTGCAACACAATGAAAAAAGACTGAAAAAGAATGAAGAGGTTTTAAGAGACCTGCAGGACAACATGAAGCATAACAACATCCATATCATAGGGATACCAGAAGGATAAGAGGAGGAGCAAGGGATAGAAAACCTCTTTGAAAAATTAATGACAGAGAACTTCCCTAACTTGAAGAGAGAAAGTGTCATGCAAACTCAGGAAGCACAGGGGGTCCAAAGGAAGATGAACTCTAACAGGCCCACTCCAAGACACATCATAATGAGAATGGCAAATTTTAAAGACAAGGACAAAATCCTACAAGCAGCAAGAGAGAAACAGCAAATAATATACAAGGGGGCCTCCATAAGGTTATCAGCTGATTTCTCAACAGAAATACAAGCCAGAAGAGAAAAGCAAAAAATAAATAAATAAATAAATAAAATAAAATAAAATAAAATAAATAAAATAAATAAATTCAAGCAATAAAAAACAAAGGCCTGCAACCAAAAATACTCTACCCAGCAAGGCTCTCATTCAAAATGGAAGGTGAAATAAGGAGTTTCCGAGACAAAAGAAGTCTAAAAGAATACATCTCCACCAAACCAGCCTTGCAAAAGGTGCTAAAGCATCTGCTTTAAGATGAAGAAACAGAGAGACAGACAGAAACACAGGTACAAAGGTAAATGGATTAAATGCACCAATCAAAAGACATAGGGCAGCTGAATGGATAAGAACCAACTTTAACTTATGAATGCTTTAAAGTTATCTTGTTATAAATAGATTTGACTAAACAAGATACAATTTGTGTATCACTTGCACCAAATAAATAAATAAATAAATAAAAACCAAAAAAACACTGAATGGTAGAACATATTCACCAAATCCATCTGATAAGGTGTTAATATCCAAAATTTATAAAAAATTTACAAACATCAACACCAAGAAAAAATAAGCAACCCAAATAAGAAATGAGCAAAGGACCTAAATAAGCACTTCTCCAAACAGGACATACAGATGGCCAATAGACATATGAAAAGATGCTCAACATCACTAATCATCAGATAAATGTAAATTAACAGCAAAATGAGATACCATCTCACACCAGTCAGAATGGCTATCATCAATAAATCAACAAACAATAAGGGCTGGTGAGGATGTGGAGAAAAGGGAACCCTGGTGCACTGTTGGTGGGAATACAGACAGGTGCAGCCACCATGGAAAGCAGTATAGAGATACCTCAAAAAATTAAAAATGGGCCTGTCTTTTGACCCAGCTATTCCACTTCTTGGACTATCTGAAGGAACCCAAAATACTAATTTGAAAAAACATAAGCACCCCTATGTTCATTGAAACATTATTTACAATCACCAAGATATGGAAGCAGCCCAAATGTTCATCAATAGATGAGCGGATGAAACACCCATGGTATATTTATACAATAGAATACTACTTGGCCATAAAAAGGAAAAATAGGTTTTCCTCTTTGCAACAATATGGACATACCTGGAGAACATTATGCTAAGTGATATAAGCCAGTCAGAGAAAGACCAATACCATATGATTTCACTCATATGTGGAATCTAATGAATAAATTGAACTAACAATCCACACAGAGACTGACTCATAGCAGGATGACAGATAAGCAGGGGCAGAGGGAGGTTAGGGGGTGGGGGATTGAGCAAAAATAAAAGGGTGCAATGACATGGACAACAATGTGATGATTGCTGGGGACATGGATATAAGGGGTTTAAACGACAATGGAAAATACAATGAAATATTTAAAATAAAAATGATTACTAACTTATTGTTAACACTTCACATTTTAAAATAACACTCATCAAGGTTATTAACTCTTGGTGGCAAGTGTTATACATGATAAAGTTTTATGTCATTCATAATGAAACATATCACTTAAGTGGATATGTTTCTACTTAGATATTAGGTATCTAATAATATATACATGCTGCATATGATATCCCTGAATCTTAATTTAAAGCATAGGCTAAGCATTTTTTCTTTTTATTTTACATGATTAATTTTAAATGAGAAGCAATATTTGAAAGCCATTCTTTTATCTTACATTCTTGTATCTTATAAGTAGGTTTCTCAAGACCCAGAATCTATACTCAGGAGAACTGGCTGACAACTGCTTTTATGAATTTCCCTTCTCTGGGGAAGTACATTATAATGCAATGCATTACTCTCTGAGATCTGTTGTATGGTACATTTAGAATTTTGAAGATATGTTTTTATCCTAAACACATCTGCTTAAAGCCCTTAAACTTTCCAAGGGCAAAGAATACCTTATAGTTATGATGTTTTGCATACTTTAGAACTCAACTGTAAGAAACCCATTTCATTTTTAAGGGAGAAGAGAAAGAGGAGGACACTTAGGGATAGCACGGACTAGCTGCTGCAGTAAAATATCAAGTCAAGGACTCCATGTCCACACGTGCAGGGAAGAAAAACACACACACAGAGAATAAGAAACTATAAAGATGGAGACAGAGAGATGTTTTAACTAAATATATTAAATATTAAGTTAAAAATATTACCGCCATCAAGATAGAATAAGAACTGTACATTATTTATACTTTTTTGATGAAAGAACAGAGTTTATGAGATGGCATATATATTTAGTTTTCTCAAAAGGAAAATATCTCTACATGTTTACATTTAAGCATTTTCAAATTTCTTATATAGAGAACCCTTGTGCCATCTCAATTGAAAAAACGCTAAATAATCAATAAACATCAACTAGGGAGTAAAAGCTAATCACATGTGCTCCAAAATTTTGACCACATAATATTACTCTTTTAATTTTGTATATATAAAAATAAGGACAATAAAAAATCCTAAAGATCCACTAACTATGAGATTTAATAATCCAGCAAAATAGCAGGATACAAAATTAATATACAGAAATTGGTAGCATTTGTATACATAATAACCCTCAGAAAGAGAAACTAAGAAAACAATCCATTTTACCATGACAACAACAACAAAAATAAGGTGTCTAGGAATAAACTTAACCAACAAGGTAAGAGACTTGTACTTGGAAAACTGTATGACATTGAAGAAAGAAATTGAGGAAGATACAAACAAGTGGAAGTATATACTATGTTCACATATTGGAAGAATTAATATCATTAAAATGTCCATACTACCCAAAGCAATGTATAAATTCAACACAATTCCTATTAAAATACTAATGGCATCATTCACAGATCCATGACAAATATTCCAAAAATTAATATAGGACCAAAAAAAAAAAAAAGAAGACTCTGAATAGCTTCAGCAATCTTGAAAAAGAAGAACAAAATGGGAGGATCACAATACTGGATATCAAACTACCCTACAATGCTATTGTAATGAAAATAGCCTGGTAGTGGCACAAGAACAGGTATAGAGATAAATGAAACATAACAAAGACCTCAGAAGTCATGAAACCATAAAAATCCTGTAAGAAAACATAGGCAGTAAAATCTCAGATAACTTGCATATTTTTGCCAATATGTCTCCTAGGACAAGAAGAACAAAGGAAATAATAAACAAATGGGACTTAAGCTAAACATCTCCCACACAGCAAAAGAAACATCCACTAACAATGTATGAAAGAACATATTAGTCAATGATATATCTGATAAGGGGTTAATTTCCAAAATATGTAAAGAACTTATACAACTGAACACCAAGAAGACATATAATTCAATTAAAAATGGGAAAAGGACCTAAATAGATAATTGTCCAAAGACAATGTACAAACGGCCAATATACATAAAAAATGCACAATGGTACTAATCATCAGAAAGATGCAAATTAAAGTAACAATGAGTTATCACCTCACACTTGTCAGAATGGCTACCATCAATAAATCAACAAACAACTAGTGTTGGTGAGGATGTGGAGAAAAGGGGACCCTTGTGCACTGCTGATGGGAATTCAGACTGGTGCAGCCACTGTGGAAAACAGTATGGGATTTCCTCAAAAAACTAAAAATGTAACTGCCTTTTGACCTGGAGATTCCACTTCTGGGAATATATCATATGAATCTGGAAATGCTAATCAGAAAGAATATATGCACCCCTATGTTTATGTTTCAGAATCTGAAAACAGCCCAAATGCCCATCAGTAGATGAGTGGATAAAAAAGCAGTGGTACATTTATACAATGTAACACTACATGGCTGTAAAAAAGAACTCTTATTCTTTATAGCAACATGGGTGATCCTGGATCTTAGCATGTGAAGCAAAATAAGCCATTCAGAGAAAGATAAAAACCACATGCTCTCACTCATATGTGGAATATACTGAACAAAATAAACTGACAAAGATAAAACCAGAGGCATGGATACATGGAACAGACTTACAGATCTCAGAGGGGCAGGAAGTGTGGGAAGCTGTAAGGGATTAGTCAAAGACCATAGATAGATATATGAATTGCTCATGGACTCAGTAAACAATGTGGTGAAGGCCTGGAGGGAACAGGGAATGGTTTGAGGGGTGCAAAGGTGGGGAAAATGGAGGACATTTGTAAACAATATCAACAGTTTAAACTTTTTTTTCTTTAAAGATTTTTATTTATTCGTTTTAAAGAGAGGGGAAGGGAGAGAGGCAGAGAAGGAGAGAGATATCAATGTTTGGTTGCCTTTCACCTGCCTCCAGCTACCTGACTGGAGACCTGACTTGCAACCTGGTTATGTCCCTGGCTGGGAATTGAACCAGTGACCTTTGGGTTCACAGGCTGGTGCCTCATCCACTGTCACCAGCCAGGGCTAAAAAAATTCTTAAGCCAGCCATTTCAGAATATAAAATGCCTCCCAGAGATACCCACTGAAAATTAGCAGGCAAGTGTTAAAATTTAATAATAAGGACAATGTTTGTACTGGTGGCTAAGCAGAATTGGGAACTTGGTTTAAGAGGATTGGAGATGAAGATATGACAATTTTACTTAAATAAAAATGGTATCATTGAATACAAAAGTGTTACCTGATAGTAGAGATTTTTGGTTTTGTATTTTTTACTCCTGTTGGTTTCCCTACTCAAAGAAGAACAATTTTTAAAATAACCTATGCTGTAAAAAGTATATCCCAACTCACCTAGATTTTCTGAGCACTAAATGATTTCTTCTTTCATGGTTTGTTTCAATGAAAATATCACAGTACACAGTTTGAATTCTAGTCATGGGCACAGATAATAAATTCTGTGGATTTTAATATAAATAATATGCTATGTGGAAGCAAGGCTTTATCTGTTTTATCTTCTGCACTGCTGTAACAATGTCTGGAATACAATAAGTGCTTCATAATTTTTTAAATAATGAATTAATAAATATTGTTAACAATTATTCTGTGCATGACACAAGAAGTTATATATTTGACATGAATAATTGCTCTGTGTGTGTGCACAGGAGAGAGAGAGGGAGAGAGAGAGAGAGAGAAAGAATATTTGGACTTTGTACATTGTCATGCACAATTAAAGATTGCTCAATAATGACAAGAAAAATTTATGACAGATATATACAATTCATTTGGAAATCCTTGTAACCTATAAGTTTGACCAGTTGATTTAAAAATAAAATAACAAAAGTCTCTTACTACTTCTTCAGTCTAGTTGTCTAGTTGTCTTCCTCTCATTCCAGCCACAACAATAGAAAACACACATTGTATTATATTCTAAATTAATAGTTACTGAACCTTGAATAGTGCTTTATGTTGAAGCATGAATAAAGAATTGTGGGAATGGTATGGTTTGCATGAGAAAATAAACAGATCCCAAGGCCAAAACTTTGCTGGAAGATAATTGATTCCAGAAGGAGGCTCTTGCTGAAAGGCTTGCTTATTATTTGTTTCATAAGGGTGTCCTAGAGTCATCAAAATTTGTCATAAGTATTTACTAGCATATTTGCTCTTCTAGTTGCTTTGGAGAGAAACATCCAAGAGTTCATTAGATTTCCACAGAAAGGACCAAACACTGAATCATTCTACAAATGAAATTGATTTATTAAGACAAATATTAGAAAGAAAGTGATTTGGGGCTAAAACAACTGTTTTAAACTGCTTGTTGGAAATATTAAGCTATTAGAGTTTCCTGGCATGATTTTGGTCCTGAACAAATTTGTAATGTTTGAGAAGTTGAGGAATTGTGGCAGTCCTTTCATTAACAACAAAGGATAGAAATAGAAAAGTATAAGGTAGGTGTTTATAATCATAAATGATGACTACATTTTGGAAGGTGATGGATAACAGAAAGTTGAGTAGAACTGATAAAATTTCTTGAAATTAGGGTCCATTACTTTGCTAGAAAATGTATAAACTTCTGGTTATTACATACATTCATTAAACATTTTTGGTATGTGAATATTTATATTTCACCTTCAACTTAAGAGTTTTAGTATATATAGGTTCTATTTTAACATTTTTAATCAAATGTACATACAAGGATAACAAAAGCTACCAAGCCAAAGATACCAACCATGTACTAATCACTGCATTAAATGCTTCTGTTTTTTTCTCATTTTTTGTCATTTTATTTTGAAAATTCCCATAGATATCTGAGTCCAGTTGTTAAAAATGAGTTTCAGAGTTCCTTAACTTATTCAAATTTATAAAACCAGTAGTGATTAACTGATGCTTTTAACTTAGGTTCATATGAATCCAAAACTTTCTTTGTAGAACACAGAAAATTCTTTTACAAATAAGTAGGTATACGTATCTTAGTTTGCTTTCCACTTTATGCCAAGAATAAACATGACAAGCTACTTATGCTATTATTTTCCCTTCTGGATAGGAAAAAACATTATTTTTTCTTGCCAATTTCTTATTTTCTTCCATTTTCATATAGGCCTAAATCTCCATGAAGAAAATAACCCCTTATTGCTATCAGCTTAAGTGTCCACCAGCAAAGCAATATTGTTATGCCTGCTTGAGGCTATAGTAACATACTGACAAGGTACATTTATAAGACACCCAGAATGAAATGAAAGGACTTAGTAATTCATTTTTGTCGTATATCTATAATACTTTACATTTCTACAATTCTAAATAATTATTAATGTATCTTCATAACTTTTATGTAAACTTGTCATAAATGGTATCATACAAGGTAGGAGCTGAAACACACTTTACCTGGGTCGCTCCTCCAAGGTGTACATAAGAAAATTCTGAAGAATTTAAAGCTCAAGATACCTACTTTACAAAATAGAAGCTATTCAAGATTGTTTCATGAAAGTAGAATTAACACTTGAAAGAAAATTCACTGCAAAATCAATCGAAGATGATGTTCTTAATGTAGCTCTAGCTGATACCTTGTGATAAAATTACACAATAGTGATGGAAAGGACAAAATGATATTGAAATTAAGAAAATAAGTAAAAAAAAGACATTTGAAGTACAGATATAATTTTAGAGACAATCTTCAGTATGTGGCAACAAGACCATCAAGACAATTATTTACTGACATCTGAACACTCGTTACAAATAAAATCTAAAGTAATAAACTTATACTATGAGTATTGAGCTTAAAAGGAGTATATAACATGATTAGGGATAAAATACTTTTTAAAATAATGTAAATTAACCTAAAACATCTAACCATAAGGGCCAGAGCAAAAAATAGCATGGAAGTGAAAAGTTTCTAAAAGCTGATCAAAAAACAAACAACTCAGAGGTATGGTAATTATATTTTAATGTGGCTAAGCAGGTTAAGATGCATAAAAAGAGACTTTCATTTATAATTATGATCACTTCTTTTTAAAAATAGTTTACTTTTACTGTACTTTTCCCATTACCATTTATCCGATTTTTACCCCCTTCCACTCCCACTCTCTCACCCCACACAGTTACCATGTCCATGTACAATTTTTAAGGAAATGTTATTAAAAAAAAACAAGCCCACTCAGAATGGAAATTATTCTTGCCATTGATTTTTTAAAATATTTTATTTATTATGTTTAGAGAGAGGGAAAGGGACAGAAGCAGAGAGGGAGAGAAATACCAGTGCATGACTGCCCCTTACCTGCCTCCAGCTATAGACCTGACTGGAGACCTGGCTTGCAACCTGGCCATGTGCCCCAGTCTGGGAACTGAACCAGCAACCCTTGGGTTCACAGGCCAGCATGTTATCTACTGTGTCACCAGCCAGGGCACAATTAATTTTTTAAAAGTAATTAAAACTATTCTTAGAATTTATGGAGGGGTTAAACATGAACAATTATAGAGACAATTTAAAAAATAAATCAAATTATGAATTGAAAAAAATTAATGTAATTATATTATTGACATTATTTAAAACAAATAATATGCTATAAATATTTTATTTTCTAATTTTTAATTTTACATTTTTTCAGGTGATTGCTCTTTGTGCAATTGTGTGTATTGCCTTAGGCAATTTACTTGCTGGTTGACAAAGTCTATACTTCTTGATGCGGCACAAAAGGGCTTCATGAACTTACCCCTGTTGGGAACTCTAGTTTTGTGTTCTACTTTTGATCAAGCTATACATTTATATACCAAGCATTTTGCTGAATTATACTGATCTGTCTTCTTTGTTTTCTAGTATCGGTACATTAATATCAATTTAAATAATTGCTACCCTATCTTGTAATTGATACTTTATATTCCCTTGAGGGAATAGTATGCCTTCTCTCTCTCTCTCTCTCTTTCAGAAATAAATTTTAGTTCCTGGTTCAATGAGAATGCTCAATAACTTGAATTCTTTAGCCACATTATATTCTGAATAATACCATTGCTTGGGAGGTTTTAAAATATCACTCTTTTAATTATATGGTTTAATTATGAATTTTACCTGAACCAGAGGATTTTTAGCAATGAGAATAACTGCACTCAATAGTAGTTGAGTGAATATATATAATATGTATAAATAGAATACATTTTATATGCATGTACATAATATGTATAAGTAAACATTTTTATGTGTATATGCATGTGACCTCTTTTTAGATTATCTTGGTCTATTTTTATATTCAGTAATTAAGACCAACTGTATGAGGTCGGTCCCAAAAGTTAATTATATTGACATTGGCACCATAATTTTGGGACAGACCTCATATGTTTCAATCTTACTAAATGAAAGACTTTTACCTTTCTTGAGAAATATTTTGGTAGAAGGTCATGATCTTTGCGGCCATGCTTCCATACTATTATTCAATTACTTTTAGTTTAATAATTCCCTTTTACTTATCTACACATTATAATATCAGGTATATTTGTGTATCTCCTAACATATGCCAGTACATACCAAATTCAGAATTTTAAAACCATACTTTGACTTACTTCTATGATCTATATTAGAATTATGTTTAAGCTTAAATGTTGCTGACAATATACCATATAAATTAGAAACCCCTTTTTATAGAATCAAGATATATTATTTAATAATATATAAAATGTTATGTATAATATACGATAATCATATATGTAATATTATATCATATATACATGATATCATGTGACAATATATTAATAATTTTACTCCAGAAAGTGAAGAGATGTTATGTACATCTAAAATGAGGATGTAAGTCAGGAATGGGCAAGACATGAAAATACAGAAGGCAGGGGGTCCAGCACAGGTGAGAAGTGAATAATAGTATGGAAGCATCCGTAAATGCTTTTTTATATACATATATATTCCTTCCTTTAGACATATCTGTATCTATTTCATCTATGATTGATAATTATCCTCCTAATTTATATGAATCAAGTCAAATTGTACTTACATAAGTCTGAAATTTCCATATAACATTGATCTGTAGTGTAAAGTTAAAAAATTTTTCCCTTCATCTAGAGATGGCACTGAATGAAAACCTTAAGATCTTATTTATGGTTTTCACCATATCTTCAAATAATTACCTGAGTTTTCATATATATTTTTACTAATAAAAATTTTATTGGTATGTATTTACATAAATTTATCCATGTTTATTTATATACTTGAGGACACTAACATTGTTTTATTTGGTTATATATTTTTTGTTTTCTTTAATAATTAAGAACATTCTATTTATTATGTAAGCCTCTGGTAAAGTGATTAGTTCCCCATAGGCAACTTGTGAAATAAGACAGATTAAAACAGAAGAGACATTTTAGAAAAATCATGTTTGACAATTTCTTTTCTTTCCTGTAGCCTCACTGGTCCCAATTAGGTACTGGACAAGTAGGTATAGGTACACAGGTGTCAAGATGCTTAAAAGTCAAATAAATTAACATTGAGCTTGTGTTTTGAGAGGTAGTACATAATGGAATAAGAGGACATAGCATACAGTTTCCTTCCATATTCACTCATTCATTATTTGTAAATAGTTATTAAACTACTACAATATGTCAGTATATAAACATAGGTGAAGTGATAAGACTAAAGGATATTAATATATATTCAATATTTCAAGTTGTAAAAACTGATATTTAGGAGAGGAAATCAGGGCAAAATGAGAAAGGTTGACAGGGGTTTCTATGCATGTGTATTTTCATGGGTATGTGTACACATGCGTGCTTATATGGATAGATGATATATTCTTTAATATGGCTATGGTGCCTCTACTTTAAAAATAGCTTTTTGATATTTATGATATTCTCTTATCTCTTCCAATTTCATCTGAGGAAAGGTCAAAGATTGATTTGAAGAATAGCCAATGGTTCTAAAATTCTGACCCTCTAAGAAACATTCAGACTCTGAAAACTTGAAATCTCACCCAAAGGTGGAGTTTAAGGGCAATTGCTAGATTTATGTGCTTTTGGATTTCTTCTGAATATATCACCAAAGCATAATACACTTTACAAAGGCTATAACAGTTCCAAAGACCAATGTTATGTGTAGCTCCAGGTTATATTTTCTATTACAGAAAATATAAAAGCATAAAAATTACATTGCACAATGCATCAATAAAAGAGCACTATGCACCTTATCATATCTTACAGAAATTTCCAATTGGAAATGTGCATTTTGGTTGTGAAAACACTTTAAAAGTTCACAGTACTTTCTGCTTCTACTGGCTGAATTATATCCCGGCCATGTTAGGCTAAGCCTTTGTTCTGGTTGAAGATCTATGAACAGAAGTGGTGTTCTGCTAAAGGAAAAACAGAGAGAAATGGAGAAAAGAGCATAGTGCTGAATGATAAACTAAAGCAAGTTTGGAAAGTGTTCTAGTAAGAGATTCAATGAAAGAGTATGTAACTTTTAACTGTAATATTCTTTTTCCAAGTATAAAATAATTTATTATAAAACCTCCTAGCTTACCTCCTCAGAAAACATCCTTTAAAGAAAATGTCTGTGAGTATTGTCAAAATAACATTCTACGGGATTATTTACTTTTCCTTGGGAGGAAAACTGAAAGGACTAAAATACATCTGTTTTATTTTTTCTTCCATATCAGAACTTGCTGAGAAATTATTTATCCAGGTTCTTATTTCCTTTTATTTTTTGTCGTATCTATGTGATCCATTTGAATAAAATTAATTCATATTGGACAGCATATTGTTTTGCTGGGTCATGTAAAGGTCTCTTGGTAAAATGTTTGTTAAAATACTAATAAAATAACCTAGGAATTGTCTTCTTTTACTTAAAATAAATAGTTTTGTAAACATGTCCAAAATAATTAGTCAAATACTAGAAGATTAGAAGAAAATGAAAATAAGATCATTGGAAACAACAGAACTATTCAGGTTTGTCTTTATCTTTATCAGTGCTACAGCCTCTAAGCAAGAATATATTAGACAAATTAAGTGCATAAATTAATCCTTAGGCATGAATGAGGAATTTGTAAGATTTGTAGTATCAGTAATAAGAAATTAAATAAGTAAATATATGAACCAATTTACGTATGGATTTGTTCAAACATATAGCTCCAAAGTTTGGCTAAGTAAACACATTTTTCTAGATCTTAACTTATGAGGCACATATAAAGTTTATTTATTAACAGGCTATGACTTATATGAACAATTTATTTAGACAGTTTTTACCCAAATAAGAGCATTGTAATATCATCCTGGAAACATTTGGCAGATGCTCGCTAACTACTTACTGTTTAGAATTATGCAGTTTACACCGAGCATTAATTAGCTTCTTCTTCCTGTTAGAGTATACTAGCCCTATGTCCTTCCCAGCCTTTATCATGGGCAACACTTTTGCTTAAAAAATAAAAAAAGAAAGTAAAAATAAGTAATGTAGTATATGTGTAAAATATTTGGACTTAATACCACTGAAGCAATAATCAAGATACTGTTTTTTATTGCTTATTTGCATTTCTTCTTACTAGTATAGGCAAGAACCTACATCTTTGAATCCCTAGCAACAAGCATATAAAGTACACAAGGAATATGATCCAACACAGCTTGAGAGATGACAAAGAATAGCTCAGCATTTTATTGTAGGATGTACATACATTCTGATTTTGCCACTGAGTAATCTTGGATAGGTTACTGAGATTTTTAAATTTTGGTTTCATTTCCTGAAATAGATGATAATAATAAAAGCTAAAATTATTTTAAGTATTAAATTGTAACAGCGCAAAGGAAAGTGTTCAATAAAGGTGAATTAGTTATCATTACTCGACTACAAAGGTAATTGCTATGGAATTAATTTTACCCTGGTATTCAAATATCTATGTTGAAGCCCTAAGTCCCATTTTGACTGAATTTGGATATAGGGCCTGTAAAGAGGTAATTAGGGTAAAATGAGGTCATAATGGTGTGGCTCTCACCTCATAAGGCTGATGTCCTACAAGAAAAGGGCTTCAGAGCTCGGCTTCCTGTCTCCGTGTAAACAGAGGTCATGTGAGTACAGGGTAAGGATGGCCGCCACCTACAAGTCTTGAAGACAGGCTTCACTGCAAACCAACCATGCTGGTGCCTTTATCTCAGAATTTCAGCCTCTGGAACCATGAGAAGATAAATGTTTCCTATTTAAGCTGCCCAGTCTATGGTATTTTGTTATGGCAGCCTGCACCAAGCAAGAAATAGTGCAGTGAACACATGAGCAATATTGCAAGGGTTCAGTTATTTTTAATGTTGCTAGATTTGCACTATTTATTCCATTTGACCTATCGAAGAAGACAAGCAGAGGGAATAAACTCATTAACTTAAAAATTCCAGCCCCAGGTAGATGTTTAATCTTGGCCATGATTCTGGAAAAGGGATGCTCTCAGGTCCTGAATCGAATTTGAATCAGGTGCTCGCCTCCGGAACAGATCACCAAACTAAGCTGAATGTATTTGAACCACCACTTAAGAGAAGGTACTGAAAGGGTTGGTTTCAGATTTAACGAGTCTCTCAGTAACAACCCTGTTCACTGCCCGGCTGGGAATACAGTGAGAAGGAGACACAGGAGTCAGACAGACGGAGACCAAATTGTCAGCTTTGTTGCTAACAAAAAATAGATTGACGGAGTAAAGGACAGGACAGATACATAGCCAAGGAGGACTTGAGAACCCATCTTAGGCTGGGATCAGCTTATGCACCCAGGTACTGGAAGAACAGCCAGTTGCTCCTGCGGCCCCGCAGCTCCCTGCGCTCACCGCAAGAAAGCTGCACATGGCTGGGTGGAGTGGGCTCGCTCCAACGCAGCATTACTCCAAACTCTTAGGTCCTCTCTTCTCTTCCTTTGGGGAACAGTAAATGAGGAACCTGGGGAAGGGTTCAAGGACAGAGAAATCTGGCTGAAACCCTTTCACAGGGAAACTGGAGGAGCTGTGATAGTTTCAAGGGCAATATCATGTGGCAGAGAATGTGTAATTGAAACTGAAGAAATTTGGGTCTGCCTGGCTCATGCCATAAGTCAGTTCAGTTGAAGTTAGTTTTTGTTTGTTTGTTTGTTTTTTGTTTTTACCTGCTCTTGCAAACACTCTGATTTAGCTTACTTTTCCCTCTTTTGGTTTCAGTTGCATGACCTCCTAAAACAATTTTTACCATCATCATCTAGGCCAGCTATTTCCAGCCGGTATACTACAAGAATTTTTATTTTTAAAATTTTACTTATTTATCGTTTTAAAATATTTTATTTATTATTGTTAAATAGAGGGGAAGGGAAAGAGGCAGAGAGGGAGAGAGGCATCAATATATGGTTGCCTTTCACCTGCCTCCAGCTATGGACCTGGCTAGAGGCCTGGCTTGTAACCTGGTTATGTGCCCTGGCTGGGAATTGAACCAGAGACCTTTGGGTTCGCAGGCCAGCGCCTTATCTACTGAGCCACCAGCCAGGGCCTTTGCAAGAATTTTTTTTTAAATGTTCAACACCTGACCGTTTAGTCAAGGGCACTGACGTCTTTCCTTTGGATTGCCAAATTAAAAACATAGCAATAGCTGTCTGGTGTGAATAAATAAAAATTATACCTTTTTTTTTTTAGTCAGATAGACAAAATATGTATGTTTTTGGTGTGCTACAGAGTTTCAATAATTATTTTATGTGTGCTATGATATGCAAAAGGATGAAAATTGCTGACCTAGGCTGAGGGCATTTCACCTGAGGGCCCCACTTTTACAGTTGAACTCCTTGAGGGTGGCCTCTGTGCCATAGACATTGTTCTAGCTTCATTCACTAGTTCAGTGCCTGCTATGCAGCTACTAAATAAACATCTGTTGTGTTTAATCTGATGTCTTATTAACACCATTCCTTCTTGCCCTGGCTGGTATGGCTCAGTGGATTGAGGGCCAGCCTGCAAGTCAAAGAGTCACCAGTTCGATTCCCAGTCAGGGCACATGCCTGGGTTGCGGGCCAAGTCCCCAGTTAGGGGTGCGAGAGGCAACCACACACTGATGTTTCTCTCCCTCTCTTCCTCCTGCCCTGACTCCTCTCTAAAAGTAAATTAAATAAAACCTTTTTTAAAAAGACCATTCCTTCTTTAAACATTCTGAGCAGAGATTAACAAAAAAAAATTAACTAGTTTAATATGATTTACACTCAATAATACACCCCTTACTTCATTTTGCCTTATATGTGTTAGACATATTAAAGCTTTATTTAGAATAATAGAAAAATGCTGAAAGCTATGTATTTTTATTGCTGGATTTGGGAAAGATACATCTATAATAGGTAGATAGATGATAGATAAATAGATTGATAGATAGATGACAGATAGATGAAATACTTCTTCCCTTAGTACTTATTACTAAGGAATCAAAGACAATCCTGTGGTAGCTATTTAAAAATGTATGGTTCTCTCTCCTGAGCATATATGTGTCATGTCTTTTTTGCCCTGAGTTTTGTATTTTGAGTTTTGCATTGTCTGCTAATTTTCTAACCTCATTTCTTATTTATACATTAATTATATTTTATTCTGTGAGACCTTACCAAAATGAATGCTATTGATTTTTTTATTATCAGGGTATAATATTATTTGACAACTAATATTAGTGCCATTTACAATGTTACCCTTTAATTCTTAGATCATGGGTGACCTATGAAGTCCCGCGAGAAGAACCAGAACAATTTGGGTTAATGTAGTCCCACTAAGTGACTCGTGGTAGCAACTGCTTAAATATTAATATGAAATATTAAGATATTTGCATACCTATTTAAACAGTTGGTATGGCTAGACATCGACCTACTTTAATCCAAAGAATTTTCTCTCTCTTTTTGTCTCTCCTTTCCTCTTGCTCCCTCTTTCTCCTGCATTCTTCCTTCCCATCTTCACCCTCCACTCTGTTTTTTTGATTTGGCAATTCTGCTCTCTTCTTTCTCTGTAACTTGTGCTTTCTTTTTTCCCTGGCCCCAAATTATTGTTTTTTCTAATGCTATACCAAGAGTAGAACTTAAATTTTGTTGGATTTTGTTTTTCACTTTTAACCTAAAAACAGATTCTTTTTAGAGTAATGTGCATAGCATCACCTCAGTTCAAGTTTTGCCTGTTAAATTTGTCATAACCATTATCATGTGGGTTACATGAGTTATGTAGTCACATATGTCATGTATCTTTTTCTTACCAACAAATCTATGGAAGCAGTCCATGGAATACTATTGGACTTGAAAACTCAAGTATGTGTCTGAGTCACTGTATCAATAATAAACTCGCTCTTTAGTCCAAGAATATTATAGCAGTGGCACAAAAAAATTAATACTCTTAATAACCATTAATTATGTTTGATGTAATGCATATAAAATTTTATACATGACCTTTAAATAAATGTTAATTACATACATAATTGGAGAAGAAACATGAGTACTATCTTGGTCAGATATAACACAAGGTGAAATTATAAAATGTTTTGGAATAAAGCTTTTCTTTTACATCATCTTGTGATAAGGGCATTAGATCTCACATTTTATTGGTAGGGCATGAAATAGTTTAATGTATTTTTATATTCTAAAATAAGAACATTTTCTTGAGGATTCAAATTTAAAACTTTAGAGGTATTCTCTACACATTAATTTTGTTATACATTCAATATTTTATTTGAGGGATTAAAAAATTATTACACATATTTTCATATCAAAATGTTCAGTAGGGCTGGTACATAATCTTAATTTCATCAAGAAATTAATCCAGTTATCAATAATGGGTATCTTAAAATGAGTTTGTTTGGGATGGTAAACACAATGCATTGTGTAGATGATGTGTTGAAGAACTGTGCACTTGAAAGCTGTATAATTTTGTTAACCAGTGTCACCCCAATAAATTCAGTAAAAAAGAAAAAGAAAAGATTTAAAAAAGATGAGTTTAAGTTTGGCTAGAATTCCGATTCCAAGATGTTAAGTTTGCTTTGTGTGTTGTTGCCAACACACAAATTTCTGTAAATAACCAAATTTTCTGATAAAATATCTATAAATAACCAAAAATTTACTAAATATTCTAATCTAATTTCAATTTCTTTCTCAGTTGAAGAAATAATTGGGCAGTATTTTTCTTAAATGAGGGGAGAGCAGGACTAAAACTCTGTGAGAACTTTTAGCTCTGAACTCTCAATAAAATCTTTAGCGGTGTTTAGTACCTGCTTCATAGAGGTTAAAAATGTGACCTCTATAATTTTCAGACAATAAAATTCAGACAGTGATATAGTGCAGCAGTAATTATGGATAAGTGAACTTGTTACCAATTGAGTATTATGGGTAAATGGTCAGTTAAAAAAAAAAAAGAGTATAATAAGTACCCATGATTTAAATGTGTATCTAAAATCAGAGATTACATTAAATACACTATAAAGGAAAGAATGCCCCTAAAACTGAAGATTTATATAATTGTTAGCTCATTTCCTATTCTGACGATATATTTAACAGGATACAATTCATACTGATTTCAAAAAGGTAGTAGTTTATATAAGGGCAAATTTTTATAATCTTGTCGTAATTATGATTTCCACATTATTCAAATATTTTGTTCTCCTTTTTTTTTTGTGACTATGTGCCTCTAATAATCATCACATCTATTTGATGGTGTAAAATAAAAAAGACAAAGAACTGAAGCACAATAGTAAACTTGATTATTGAACTATTAAAAGTTTTATGAGCTAAATGATAATATAATTAGAAAAAAATAGGATTTAATGGCTTCAGCAATTTTTTCATTTTATTACTTTTAGGTATAATAATTAACTGTAGTTATTGGGGTGAACAGTTTTCCCTGGGAGAGTCTAGCAAAGGGTGGTACAGGCCACTATAGTCAAGCTAGATTGGGTCTTGCTCTGCAATCACTATCTGTGTTCAACCTACCGTGTTATTAAATTGTTCTAAATCTCAGATGCTTCATTTGTCACAGAGGATAACAAGTTATTTCATGATACTGTTGTAAGAACTAAATGACTTTGCATGTAACATACCTACCATATGGTTTCTGTCATGTATTATGATAATTAAAAATCAGGTACCTGGACTTGAGTCCCAGATCTGACTCTTAGAATCTTAGTAACATTGAAACAGTCACATAATATCCCTGTGCCTTAATTTTCATATATAAATTGAAGATAATAAAGGTATATATTTATTCAAGTTTTTGTAACATAAATGAGGTAATATACATGAAACACTTAAAATATAGTCCTAAACACTCAGTGTTATTATTATAGGTGGTGGTATTCAATAAATGTATTTTTTCTCCTACTTACTCTATGTATTACAAAATAGAAGTATTAAAAACAAAGCTGATTATAAATAAGAGCATTATCCACACTTTCTAATGTAGTGCCACCAGATGCTACTAATACGTGTTAAAAATGAATAAAACTGAATGATTTGATTGAAACTATAGGGTTTTTCTAGAAAAAAAAAATTTTTACTCGAAATAAAATACCTGTATTTTTGTACTTCTCAGTGTTTAGATCTAGGAATATCAACATGCTTTTGAAAGTCTCTGGTATTATTATAATCTCTCACAGTAAATAATGTTAAGGGGATGATTATCTGAAATGGCCTACCAGTTATTTTCTATGCTTTGTGTCAAAAGCAACTTACATCTAGATGAAAGTATTGTACCATAAGGTACATTTATTGTAATGAGAATCAGGGCAGCATCAATGGCTTTAAATGGCCCTATGTTGTGGAAACCCTCCAGACTCCCACCTAATATAGCTGGTTCAAGTTGTGAAGAGGCTGGCTGTACCACCAACTGAGCCGTAATTCTAATACAGACCTTTCAATTTATGTTGTTTCCAAACCACCTGTGAAAATTGCATTTTCAATAGCTTATGGAATATTCATGAGATACTGCTGGGAACAATAGATATATCTTGAAATTACTATTCTAGATATGGTCACATATAATTACTAAAATAAATATAATCATTGCTATTTTATTTCATCAGATATCTAGTTTATTTTGTATATAAATTTATTATGAAATATGGTCAGTTAATTCAGCAATAAGTATAATTTGTACAGAATATTTTATCCATTTACTTTTTAAAAATTAATGTATTTATTGATTTCTAAAAGAGAAAGGAAAGGAAAGAGATACATCAATGTGAGAGAAACATCAATTGGTTGCCTCCCACACATGCCCCAACTGAAGACCAAACCTGTAACCTAGGCACATGCCCTGACAGGGAATCAAACCTGTGACCTTTCCTGTGTACAAGATAATGCTCTAACCAACCAAGCCACACCAGTCAGCATTCATTTGCATTTTAAACCTATGTTGAACTAATATAGAAAAGGGAAGTAATGGTAGAGGAAAAGGTGGACATATTTGACTACAAGGAAGAAAATGTATGCTTACCCATTACATTATATAAAGAAGCAAGTACAATGAGAAAGTACTTTAAATAATTACAACATTTAAGGTAGAAATGGAATGGAAGTTGCTAGGATAGGCATGAATATGAGCAGTTCAGGGGAGAATAGAACAGCCTTTCATGAAATGGTCTCTATGTATCATCTATAGATCCTCATCCTTCATCAGTCTCTGCCTATACTCGCACTATGCTGCCATGAGGCACAATTATTTGGAATCACTGTAATCCTGTTTTTCTGAGACTTTAAACACGCTATTATTGCCTAATTTAAATACCCAAACCTTCCAACTCATAACTAAGTTCTATTCTTTCTCCAAGCAGTTTAAAAATCACTTTATCCAGAGGCATCTAAGAGGCTGGATATCTAGATGCCCCTCTGCTCTCATCACATCCAATACTCATCCCACGGTGTTGTGACTATCTTTCATCCTTTGTGGAATTCCCCTTCACAGGTAGAAGCAATGTGATTGTATGCACAATGCCTAGCACGTAGTAGATACTCAGCAACTGTGAACATAAAGCAAGATCTCAGTTTAATAAATGGACAACACTGGTAGTTCACAGAGAAAGGAATACAGGTTGATAAAATAGAAAATAAAAATGTAAACACATGTTACAATATCAAAATAGAATAAATAAAACTCAACAATTCATATGTAATGTTTTACCATTTTAATTATATATTTAAAGATAGTTATGATGGTTAAAATATAACTTTCAAGTAAATGAGCCCTGCCATGTAATATGAAAGGAAATGTAAATTTTACAAATTTTCTTTTAAAAAGGGCAAATATGGCACAGTAATTTCCAGTTAAATTTAATCTTAGAAATAACCTAAATTTAGTCCTGGCTGGTGGCTCAGTGGATAGGCACTGGCCTGCAAACCAAAGGTCCCTGGTTCGATTCCCAGTTAGGGAACATACCCAGATTGCAAGCCTGGTCTCCAGGCCAGGTCCATAGCTGGAGGCAGGTGAAAGGCAACCATACATTGATGTTTCTCTCCCTTTTTTCCTCCCTTCCTGCCCTTCTCTCTAAAAATACTGAATACAATCTCTTTAAAAGGAGAAATAACCTAAATTTGATGAATACTATTTTAAAAAGTGAATTATATTAAAAATGAAATAATGTGAAGTAGAGAATTGGAAATACTTTTACTGTCAAATTATAGTAAAATGGCTATTGAACCTCAGGCATATTTATGAAATAAATACCTTGTAAATTTTAGTTAAGTTTTACAGATATGAGTAGTTTTTAAATGCTATAATAATAAATAAAAGTTATGACATTCAAATAATTTGGTGGATATAGCTATATGTTTGTGTTTGTGCATACATATGCACAAATGTGGAAATGAATCCTAGATATACTCTAAAGTTGTAAAATGTGGCAACTGACATGTTCCTCTCCCATTCCAAAGGATTTGTGCATGCCATCTCTCTGACTGGGAAAGAATCTGTGGGATAGAAGGCTTAGAGTATAGGCTCTGAAGAGAGATTGCTCAGACTTATAACCTGGCTATGCTATTTATTTGCCATGTGATCTTCATAAATTGACTTACCCTAGATGTTCCTGGTCATCTTATCAGTTAAAGCATTGCATTTATTATTAATGCTTGCTTTATGTGTTATGAAGCTTAAATGGCTTAATATCTGTGACAAAGATGCTGTCCTTTGGCCAAACTTTGGTCAGGCTCCTCTGAGACCTCGTTTGACTCAGTGGTACCCTGGGCTCTGACTCAATCCCATCTAATCCAATTTTAGCAAGAATCCTACTGAGTCAATTTAATGACCAGCCCCAACTCTTGCTTTGTGCACAGATTTCCTGTGCTCCTCCTTCCATACCTTTGCATCCTAGCCTGCCTGCCTGCCTTCAGTACAAATTCCATCAGGTTGGTTTAGTATCCTGATCCTTGATGTTTCCTCCAAGTAATTTTCCATTCACTGACTCCATTACCCTCATCTCCTGGCTATAAATCTCCATCGTCCTTAAAGCTGAGTTGAGTCTTCTGTATGAAAAATTTCTCTGAATAAAGTCAGCTTTCTCATTTTTTATTAATATATTTTACTTATTTTGCTATTACAGTAATCCCAATTTTCCCCCTTTTGTCTCCCTCTACCCAGTACCCCATTCCCTCCAGCAATGCCCCCCTTAATTCATGCCCATGAGTCATGCATATAAATTATTTGGCTTCTCTATTTCCTTTGTTCTTCTTAACATCCCCCTGACTATTCTGTAACCACCAATGTGTTCTTTTTCTTTTTCCTTTCACATCCAGAAAATTCACCATTTAATTACTGCCTTCTGATAGCTTCTCAAATCATATTAATACAAAGTTTTCTTTTCATTATTCCAAAATGCCTACATTAATTCATTTGTTTAAAGAATTACTCTTTTAAGTAATATGAATTGCAATATTACCAAACACATGCAAAAATACATTTCCCTAATATATAGATTTTGTTAGCAACTTATGTTTTAAATAGCAACCAACTGGACATGGGTATGTTGAGAAATCAGTCAATCTTTAGGTTAGAAAAGATATTGAAAATGAAGACCAATTTGGATGGAATTTGCAAACTACTAAACTATATGATTTGTGTACATAGACAATATATATTCTTATATTAGTATGTAAATTAGATGAGATTCCTTTCAACTAAATTGTGGAAATATACATTTCTAGATATGAAGGCCCCCAAACTGGGGATGTTTGGTAAAAGGAATTAATGCTATAGTAAACTTAATTATTGAAATCTGAACATACCTAATCTCTACCTCAACAGATTCTTAAATAGTTTAGGGGTTAGTTTAGGACTACATAGAAAGTCAACCACAAGTTTAAAAAAATAGCTGGAATACTATTCTACAAAAGTATTTAAATTCTGGGGATTTTTATTTTTTTAACCTCAATTTAGTTGACAAAATAATTTCTACTCTGGGGACCAGCTGAGCACTGCAAGTGCCATTATTTCTGAAGGTTTCAACTTGTAAAACACATGTAGAGGAAAAACAGAAGGGATTGAAAGAAGTAAGACCTGTGCACAGCCTAAATAAATAAATAAATAAATAAATCTACTATTTAAGATGGAAAACTCTAAAAAAAAAAAAGCTGTAGTTCCAGTAGCCTAAAATAATGTTGAGCTCTATTATTGGACTAGAAAGGATCTAATTCAAAAACCAAAACCATCTTTTACTATGGGTTTGACACTGTCTCTAGGACAATTTTCACAAAAGTGAGTTCTGCAATACACCATTTCTGTGATATATTTCATAAAAACAGCATGTCAGACTAAAATAAGTATTAAAGAAGAAAAATATGCTTAATTTTGCTAAAATATATCTTAAAACACTATCATTTAACATGTAATAATTATGTAAGCCTTCCCATTTTTAAGTGTCAGAATATTTTTTTCTTTGACGCCTACAAAGTACATGTGAAATCACTTTGTAGAGTATGTGCAAAAGCAATTTTAGCCGTTACAATCTTTATTACTGTTAAAACAAATTTGAGTTAATTTGAATATCTAATTGGCTTTATTCAATGATTCATAAAATTCAGGCAGCATTCCATCTAGCAAATAGAAAAGAGCTCTGAAAAGCAGTGGAAAAGGAAAGACTTTTTTTTATTTTTTTTTATTTTATTGTTGTTGTATTACATCCATCCCCTTTTTGCTCCCCTCTGTCCCCCTCCCCACCCACCCATTCCCCCTAAAGTCAATCCCCCCTGTTGTCCATGTCCATGGTTCCTTTATACTAGGTTCTTGTCTAAGCTGCTCCCCTTTCTTGCCTCTGCCTTCCCCCTCCCCCCTCCCCCCAACCTGTTTTCCCCTGACCACTGAAGGCCTATTCCTTGTATTCATATACTTGGTTCTGTTTTGCTTGTTGTTAGTTTTGTTCCTTATTGTCCCGTAATGGGTGACTACACTCAAAGAATCCTGAAACACCAATTCATAAGAACCTATGCACACCTATGTTCATAGCGGCACTATTTACAATAGCCAAGTGCTGGAAACAGCCTAAGTGCCCATCAGTGGATGATTGGATCAAAATACTTTGGTACATATATACAATGGAATTCTATATAGCAGAAAGAAAGAAGGAACTTGTACCCTTTGCAACAACATGGATGGAACTGGAGAGTATTATGCTTAGTGAAATAAGCCAGTCAGTGAAGGAAAGACTTTTAAAGGCAAAGAGGTTATTGAGCAGAGTGGATGTTTTAGGGAAGGTTAGCTTCCTCTGGGGAAAGTCAGGCACATTGCCTCACTGGTGCTGACCAGGAAATTCCAGATTGTCTGGTTAAGATTCCATTTCTGGGAGAGACTCAAATTGCAATTAGGTTAGACATTAAATTCCTTTGGTATGTGCCTAGTACAGGTGATTCTGTTTGGGGAGCTGTTGTCTTTTTTTTTTTTTAACATTTATTATTATTAATATTAGTAGTAGTAGTAGTAGTAAGTAGTATTTCTTAAAAGTTTCTGTCGCTATCTAGGGAAATTTTCCTGGGCAGGAGTTCTCATTGCAACTTTTACTTCTCCTATCACTCACTACATTAATGACAGCTTATTACTTTAAATGTAAAAGGGTATAGTTTATTTCCATCTTGTTCATGGCTGTATGTAATGAAAACTCAAACATGGCAGACTTTTGATAATTATTTGCTGATTAAATAATTAATGAAAGTTTTAAGTTAATGCAAAGCTTTATTCTGTTACCCTCCCCTAATCCTAGGAGATTCTTCCCTGTCTCTTCATCATACTCCACTCAGCATTTTTCTTAATATGGCCCACTTTCTATAAAATAACAATTTTTGAAGTGGGTTATGTTTTGGAATAACTTTTTATATATAAGAAGATAAAATTACATCTAAATTATAAACTACTTGAGAGCAAAGGGTATGTTTTGCATTCAAAAAATAATCAAGACTGTCCCATGGTCCTCAATGAATAGTTTACATACAATAAAATTTTAAGTGCATTAAGTATTAAAACTTTCTCTCATAAGAAAAGTGCCTCTATCTTTGAACTAGAACCCTACTTGCAATGACACCTATTCATATTTAAATAAATACATTAATAAAAAGAAAGTTTGTGACTATAACCTTTTTCTTCTACTTAAATTAAATACAGGAAATCTTTAATGATAAGACAACACATTTGACATTAGATATGATTGTCTTTATAAAATGTAATTGTTTTATAAAGAAAATTATTACTTAAAGTGCTACATAAACTTTTCAACTAGCCATCTTTTTTTTATGACAACCATTAGGTAAAATAAATTCACAGAATATCTTTTCAAAAGTTTAATACGAGTCATGTGGTTAATTAACAGTATACTCTGTCTGAAGTTGTTTTGTGTGTTGAATGTTAATGACAGCCCAGTGGTTACTATATGTGCTCAGCAGACCTCTTAAACAGGAACTGTTTTAAACCATATTAACATAATGACTGTGATACAATATATCAATATAAAATATGTGAGGCTGGAGAGACTGTGTACATTTTTAACATTTGAACAGGTGGTCAACTTACCAAAACAACTTAAACCTTTATGATATCTCATCATGTTGAGACAGATCCTGCTATTTTACAGGGACATTTAAATTAAAATTTAATTTTTCCTGCAAAGTTAATAATTAGCTGATGTCAGTGAACAAAAATAGTGAGAACCCATCAATTTTTTATTGTCATTTTGAAAGAAAAAGGGGGAAATATTCCTTCTGTCATGAGCCAGCAAGTGTTGCCTTGTGATGGTGCTATAATAGCTGTGAATTAGAGGTAAGTATCTCAATGCTATTCCTGGTCTTATTTTAGAAATTTAGGAGAGTAAATGAGATCTCTCATCATAAAGTAAAAAGTTAGGGAATGTGTATACATCCAGATGTTGATTTAGGGTGAAGCATCTCTATTCTGACAGCAAATATCAATATTATATTACACAAATAGGGTAATAAAATATCACATTTTAATTTTATATTGCATATTAATTGATCAATTTAAAGTATTTAGCATACCAATTTCCAGTGTAATTTGGATAAACATATTAATTGTCCTTAGCAACCTATTTGGCTTTTTGGTTGAATGACATCCCAATGAGAGGACACATTCTCAATGCTATCGAATGACGGGCAGTTGAGCTGAGTCTTCCTCATTGAGTTTGTGCCGGAACTGGTATATACAGAGGAAAACATTAAGATGGCCACATATGGAAATGGCCTGTAGAGATAACCCAAGTTAAAATTCCTCAGATTGTTTTTCTTAGTCTCAATCCCACAACTGCCCATCAGTGAGGAAATTAACATAAATATTGAACTACTTTGTCAATATTGCTTTCAATAAAAGCTAGAGATTTATTGAATGTCCACTGCATTCTGAAACTAGTTTTTATGGTTAATCTCACTTGTGACTTATGGAATCACTTGAAAAAAATAAATATGAAAGTGAAAATAAATTTTACTTTGGATAATGGGCCATGATTTTTAAGCACAAAAAATAATGTTGAAAATTTAGAAATATTTTTTGGTAGAGTCTATTGGGCTTTCAATGTACAGTATCGTGCCATCTGTAAATAATGACAGTTTTACTTCCTCCTTTCCAATTAGGATACCTTTTCGTTCTTGTCTGATCACTGTAGCTAGAACTTCCAATACTATGTTGAATAAAAATTGTGAAGTGGACATCACTGTCCTGTTTCTGATCTTAGAGGAAACGTTTTTAGTTTTTGCCCATGGAACATGATGTTGGCTATACTATTTATTTTTTATTTTTTTTGTATATGGCCTTTGTTATATTGAGGCATGATCCCTCTATTAGCACATTGCTTAGAGTTTTTATCATAAATTGGTGCTGAATTTTTGTCATCTATTGATATAATCATGTGATATTTTATCTTTATTTTAATTTTATGTGGTGTATCACACTTATTGATTTGCAAATATTGTACCAAACTTGCATCCCCCAGACAAGTCCCATTTGATCATGGTGTATGACCTTTGTAATGTAGTGCTGGATCCTATTTGTTAATATTTTGTTGAGGACTTTAAAATTAATATTTATCAGGGATATTGACCTATAGATTTCTTTCTTTGTTGTGTCTTTACTTGGTTTTGAAATTAGGATAGTACTAGCCTCATAAAAAGAGTGTGGAAACCTTCCTTAATCTTGAATTTTTTTGGATTCGTTTGAAAAGAATAGGTGTCATTTCTTCTTTGATGATTGGTAAAATTTGTGTGTGAAGCAATCTGATTCAGGACTTTGGTTTTCTGGTAGATTTTTTATTACAGTTACACTTTTTTTCATTGTTATGGGTCTATTCAGGGGTTCTGCTTCTCATGATTCAGTTTTTGGGAGAATGATGTATCATTCTAGAAATTTATCTATTTTATCCAAGTTCTCCAATTTCTTGGCATATAGTTGTTCATAGTATTTTCTTATAATCCTTTGTATTTCTGTGTTATCCTTTGTTATTCCCCTCATTCATTTCTGATTTCATTAATTAGGGCCCTCTCTTTTTTCCTTTTAAGTCTGGTTAAAGGTTCATCAATTTTGCTTACTCTTTCAAAGAACCATCTCCTGGATTTATTGCTCTTTTGAACATTTTTAAAGTCTCTATGTCATTCATTTCTGCTCTGATCATTATTTCTTCCCCCCACAAAAATCTATAGATTTAATGCAATTCCCATTAAAATACCAGTGGCATATTTCACAGATTTGGAACAGACATTCCAAAAATTTCTAAGGAACCAAAAAAGACCCCAGATAGTCTCAGAAGTCTTGTAAAAGAAGGACAAAGTTGGAGGGATCACAATACCTAATATCAGACTATACTACAAGGCCATTGTAATCAAAACAGTCTGGTACTGACATAGGAGCAGACACATTGATCAATGGAACAGCATAGAGAGCCCAGAAATAAACCCACACCATTATGGTCAATTAATATTCGATAAAGGAGGCAAGGTCATACAATGAAGTAAAGATAGTTTCTTCAATAAATTGCTTTTGGAGTATTAGACTAGTACTTACAAAAAATGAAACTAGACCACCAACTTATACCATACACTAAAATAAACTCAAAATGGATTAAAAAAAGCTAAATATAAGTCACAATACCATAACAATCCTAGAGGAAAACATAGGCAATAAAATTTCACACATAGCAATACCTTGGCCAATATATATCTGCAGGCACTATAAACAAAGCAGAAAATTAACAAATGAGACTACATCATATTAAAACGCTTCAACACACAAAAAGAAACCACCATCAAAATGAAAGGGAACTCACTATATTAGAGAATGTGTTTGCAAATGATACATTGAATAAGACTTTAGACTCTAAATTATATAATTCAACACCAAAAGGACAAACATCCGATTAAAAAATGGGCAAAGGATGTGAATAGACACTTCTCCAAGAAGAACATAGAGATGTCCCATAGACTTATGAAAAAATGCTCAACATCACTAGTCATTAGATAGATGCTAATTAAAACCACACTTAGATACTCCACACCTGCCAAATGATAATCATTTATAAATATACAAACACCAAATGTTGGCAAGGATGTGGAGGAAAGGGATCCCTAGTGTGCTGTTGATGGGAATGCAGATTGGTGTAGTCACTCTGGAAAACACTATGGAGTTTTCTCACAAAATTGAAAATTGAACTTCTTTTTGACTCAGAGATTCCACTTTTGTGACTATATCCAAAGAATCCCCAACACCGATTCAAAAGAATATATGCACTCCTACATTCATTTACAACAGTCATGATTTGAAAACAATCTAAGTGCCCAGTAAATGATTGGATTAAAAGCTGTGGTACATTTACATAATGGAATACTATGCAGCAGGAAAAAGAAGAGATTCTTACCTTTTGGAGCAGCATGGATGGAACTGAAGACTATTATGTTAAAGTGAAATAAGCCAGCCAATGAAAGACAAATAAATATAATTTTACTTATAACTGAAATCTAGTGAACAAAATAAACAAGCAAAATAGAACCAGAGGCACAGAAACAGGAAAAGACTGACAGCTATAACAAGGGAAGGGGGACCAGTTGAAAGATAGTGAAGGGGTTAGACAAAGAGCAAATATGCATGACTCATGGGCGAGGACAAAGCTGGGCATTCACTGTGGCAGTGGGGGGTTATGCTGAGGGGTAGGAGAAAAAGGAGGAAAATTTGGGACAAATGTACTAGTATAAGTAATAAAAAAGACTAAAAGTATATTATCAAAATTGCCTATAAAGTTGCTAAATGACTAGTATAAAACTTATATAGTATACTGTTAAACTTCAGAATTGTTTTATTTCTAAATGTATTTTCATTATAAAATTAAAATCACATATATATATAATTTTTTTCATTTAGTCAAAATATGACTAATAGCATAGTTCTTATCATTAAATATTCTTCATATACATAATTTTAATTGGTATATATTATATGGTCTAAATATGCTTTCAGCTACAATTCCACTTTGTAGGCATTTTAGTTATTTCTAATGTTTTTTTAATTGTGAGTGATGTTATGGTGAACATTTATGTTTATGTCTTTGTTCATATTTCTAATTATTTCTATATAATAGATTCTTAGAATGAGAATGAACAGTTTCAATATTTAACATTTTTTAAACTTCCTAATATATATGGTCAAATTTCTTTGCAAAAAATTTACCATTTTGCCAATAATGTATCAGTTATTTTGCTGTAATACTCTTATTATAAACATCATGTGCTTATATTACTATATTTCTGGCTAATATAATAATGTAAAATGTTTTTTAAATTTTATTTCTTTGATTACTGATAAGCAGTACTTTTTCACCCATTCATCAAAAAAGGAAAGAAAATTTAATTAAGGGAGAAAAAGACTTGGTAAGCATCCATTATTCTTACCCATTTATAAAATGGAGACTATCTTTAAGTTAAGTTGTGGTCTCAGTATTAGTAAATGTAAGTTGTCTTATATCATATATATTAAAAATAAACAGGAGGGGTTTATTTAGATGGAACTCTATATTAAGAAGAATTTTTTGCTTATACTGGGTCTAGGAGTGTTTTGCAACAGTGAAAACTTGATCTCCGCCCTGGCTGGTGACACAGTGAATAAGTGCTGGCCTGCGAACCCAAAGGTTGCTTCATTTCCCAGCCAGGGCACATAACCAGGTTATAAGCCAGGTCTCCAGCCAGGTCCATAGATGGAAGCAGGTGAAAAGCAACCATACATTGATGTCTTTCTACCTCTCTGCCTCTATCCCTTCCCCTTTCTCTAAAAATAATAAATAAAATCTTAAAACAAACAAATGAACAAACAAACAAAAAAACAAAAAAGCTTTCTCTCTCTACTTCCTGACTTTAAGACTGCTTTGTTCCCATAGCCTTCGCGCTAAAAGCTCCTGGTTTGGATGAGTTGATAATTAAGGATTTCTGGGGTGTCTTGAGATTATACAAAAGCAACCCTTCCCATTTTACCTGTTCTTGATAAAGGAGAAGTCAGCTCTTTCTTAGAATGGATTAGAGAATTACATCTCCCTCTTCTTATTTGGTGCTTTCTTGGTCAATAAACTTTTCCTTCCTCCAAACTCTGACATTTTGAGTTTTTGTCATTCAAATCGTTGGATACACAGTCTTTGGACTGGCAACATTATAACTCCAAATAAATTTATCCTTACATAAAATATAATTAAATGATACAACTGTTTAAAATACATAATTTTTAAAAATTAACTAATTAATTTGAGCCTTCATGTTCATGAAGGAAATATATTACTTTACTTTGTGAAATACTTTTTTTGCTTATTAGTATTTGACTTAAAAATATAAAACAGTATTTATAAACTTTAGAACCTCTGATTTTACATATTCAATATCTTTATATAAACACCACATAATGTTTGAATAGCTTAAACATCCCAATAACTTATCATTCATATTATTTTAAGACTTCAGGGCTAGATAATTTTAGGCACTTTCTGAGGTACTTCACTCACAGTTGTATAAATCTTTGGCAAATATCACTCTTTATAGATCTCTGTAGATTTCCCCATTAATTCTTCTTGTTCTGTATTATGAATTCTTACATAGAAATTAATAAAGTATCTTCTCTATGATATCCTTAAGTATAATGCAGCTTACTCTAAAAAATCTACTCTAAAGACTATTCTAGTTTAAATGTCTCTACTGTTTTTGAGCCATGCTATTAGTTTTTAGTGTCCATTTTCTTATATTTACTTTTATTTGTATTTTGTAGTCTTTAAAAATGTATTTACTAGATTTCAATGAAACTAAGTAAAGGAAACTTGCAATAGTATGATTATATATTCTTAAAGCATAGTATATAATAACTACATGATATAATATACAAAATATTTTCTGAAGAATTATTCTGGGGATAAAGTGCATAATTTTCATCTAACTCTTCAAACATTGAAAGCTCCTTAAAATTTGACTACAAGACAGTAATCACTAGCTTTTAGATACTCTACTAAACAATAAAGAATTGTAGCATCTATGTTCATCAGGGATATTGGACTATAATTTTCTTTTCTTGTAATGTATCTGATGTTATAATTAGGACTTCTCTGATGACCTTATAAAATGAGCTTGGGAGTCTTCCTTCCTCTTTAATATTTGGATAGTTTGAAAAGGAGAGGTATTAGATCTCAATATGTTTGGTAAAATTTACCTAGAAAACCAACTGGTCCAGGACTTTTGTTTTTTGGGAGTTTTTTGGATTAGTTCTTCATTTTCACTAGGTTTTATTTCTCCTCTTTCATTTCTGATTTTATTTAGAGTCCTTTTTTTTTTTTTTTTTTTTTTTTTTTTTTTTTTTTTTTTTTTTTTTTTTTTTTTTTTTTTTTTTTTTTTTTTTTTTTTTTTTTTTTTTTTTTTTTTTTTTTTTTTTTTTTTTTTTTTTTTTTTTTTTTTTTTTTTTTTTTTTTTTTTTTTTTTGATGATGAGGTTGGTTAAAGTTTTGTCAATCTTATTTATCTTTTCAAATAACCAGCTCTTTGATTCATTGATCTTTTGTATCTTTTTTTTAAGACACTTTTATTTATTTCTGTTATCTTTATTGTTTCCTTTTGCTACTCAATTTGGGCTTTGTTTGTTTTTCTTTTTTAAATTTGTTGAAGTGTAGAGTTAGATTATTTATTTGAGCTAGACCTATAGTGGTATGAGTTTCCCTTTTAGGGTTTCTTTCCCCATGTCCCACAAATTTTGGGTTGTGTGTTCTAATGTTCAGTTGTTTCAAGATATCTTTTCAATTCTTTCTTGATCTCATTGTTGACCTGTTCATTGTTTAATAACAAGTTATTTAATTTCCATGTCTTTGTGTATCTTGTGATTTATTTCTAGTTTCAGAGCCTTGTGGTCAGAGAAAATGCTTGATATTATTTCAATCTTCATGAATGTAATTAGACTTGTTTTGTTTCCTAACATGTGATCTGTCCTAGGAAACTTCCATATGTACTTCATTTTATTATTCTTTTAATATATTTTATTTATTTTGCTATTACAGTTATCCCAATTTTCTCCCATTTGGCCCCCTCCACCCAGTAACCCATTTCGTCCAGCAATGCCCCTCTTAGTTCATGTCCAAGAGTCATGCATATGCATGTAAGTTCTTTGGCTTCTCTATTTCCTTTGTTCTTCTTAACATCGCCCTGTTTATTCTGTAACCACCAACGTGTACTTTTTTTTCTTTCACACCCAGATAATTCAGCATTTAATTACTGCCTTCTGTCAGCTTCTCAAATCACATTCATACAAAATTTTCTTTCACACATATTTAAAGTACATACTGGATTTTGAAGAATACGAAAATTTTAAAATATGCCAATAGCTTACATAATTATTACATGTTAAATGATAGTATTTTAGATATATTGTAGCAAAATTAAGCAGATATTTTTCTTCTTTAATACTTATTTTACTCTGGAATGCTATTTTTGTGAAATATATCACAGAAATGGTGTATTGCATAACTCACTTTTGTGAAAGTTGTCCTAGAGACAGTGCCAAACCCGTAGTAAAAGATGAATTTGGTTTTTGAGTCATATCCTGCCCCCTCCAATAATACAACTCAACTTTATTTTAGCTACTGGATCTACAACTTACTCTTTTTGGAGTTTTCCATCTTAAATAGTAGATTATTTATTTATTTAGGCTGTGTACAGGTCTTCTTTCAATACCCCCTATTTTTCCTCAACATGTGTTTTACAACTTGAAGCCTTTAGAAATTATGGCACTTGTAGTGCTAAGCTGATACCCAGAGTAGAAATTATTATATCTACTAAGTTGAGGTAAAAAATAAAAATCCCTAAGATTTAAATAATTTTTGGAGAATAGTATTCTAGCTATTTTTTGAACTTATGGTTGACTTCCTATCTGGTCTTAAACTAACCTCTAAACTATTTGAGTCCATTGAGGTAGAGATTAGGTATGTTCACATTTCAATAATAAAGTTTATTATAGCATTAATTCCTTTTCCCAAGTATCCCTAGTTTGGGGACCTTCATATCTGGAAATGTACATTTCCACAATTTAGTTGAAAAGAATCTCATCTAATTTACATGCTAATATGAGAATATATGTTGTCTATGTCCACAAATCAGAGAGAAACAAGATGGCAGAGGAGTAAGTGGAGCTACAAGGGAGAAATCATCTGGAATAACCAACAGAACACCAACTGGAGAGAAGTCTTATTACCAGGGACAGAACAGAAGAGCTGATTCATCACAATGTAACCAGTAAGTGTGGAGACTCAGCTGAAGGCACAGTGAAACATCTCAGCAGCCAGGGGCACCACCTGAGAAGGGTGGGATCTAAACCCCCAGCTGGGCTCCCCAGCCTACAGCAACACAGCTGAGAGTAAAACAGCACCCAGCTGTGAAAAACAAAAACTGCCAGGTTTAGCAGGCTTGACAGAGAGACTGAGTTCTTAAAGGGATCACTGCACAAAACTACAGAAGTACCTACCTATCCTGGGCTCCAGCAGGGAAAAGGCACAGTGGACTAGAGAAGCTTGGGGAAAGTTTGGGTCAGTGGCTTTAGGGGGAGAGCTGAGGGAGCAGCCTGTGAGTCCATCCCTCCATCCTCCATACAGCCAGCAGACCACTCTTCTCCAAAGGGCTGGAGCCTGAGGGGAAACCACAGCCCCACCCATAGCAATTAATCCACCCCACCCAGCAGGGCCTAAACCTGATCTCAGATCACAGGTTGATTGGATTAACAACTGAATTCATCTGTCCCTACCAGAGAGGCCTAAACCTGACCACAGATCACAGACTAATTGGATTAACTAAAAGAGACAAAGACAGTGGGGCTCTGATAGTCTCCAACTGACTGACTAGTCCCAGCCTGGGACACAAACTGACTTCACCAAGCACAGATCCAAGAAGTAAAAAAAGTACACCTCTACAGCACAGAAGGTCACACCACTAAGATAGTAAGTCAAAGCAGACCAATCCAAGGAGCAGAAACAAACAAGAGTCACCTAAAATGGGGAGACAAAGAAATAAACCCTCAGCAAATGGAAAGGAAGAATCTCCAGGAAGAGTGATAAATGAAATAGAGACAAGCACCCTATCAGATATAGAATTCAAAATAATGTTGATAGAGAAGCTCAATGAGCTCAGTGAGTTCAAAGTAAACTACAAACAACTCCAGGGGGACTACAAAGAACTCTAGGAAAGCTACAAGGAACTTACTGAGAACTACACCAGCATTAAAAAGGACATGGAAACCATCAATTAGAGCCAGGAGGAAATGAAGAATACCATTTCTGAATTGAAAAACACTTTAGAAGGAATCAAAAGCAGGCTAGAGAAAGCAGAGGATTGGATCAATGAGCTGGATGGAAGTCAATGCAGAAAAAAATTCCCAGGCAATGCAGAACAATGAAAAAAAGACTGAAAAAGAATGAAGAAGTTTTAACATGAAACATAGTAACATCCATATCATAGGGATACCAGAAGGAGAAGACCGCTTTGAAAAAGTAATGACAGAAAACTTCCCTAACTTGAGGAGAGAAAATTCATGCAAACTCAGGAAGCACAGAGGGTGCCAAGGAAGATGAACCCAAACAGGCCCACTCCAAGACACATCATAATGAAAATGGCAAATTTCAAAGACTAGGACAGACTCCTAAAAACTGCAACAGAGAAAAAGCTAACAATATATAAGGGGGTTTCCATATGGTTATCAGCTGATTTCTCAACAGAAACAGAGCAAGTCAGAAGGGAATGGCAAAAAATATTTCAAGCAATGAAAAACAAAGGCCTGTAACCAAGAATACTCTACCCAGCAAGACTGTCATTCAAAATGGAAGGTGAAATAAGGGGCTTCCCAGACAAAAGAAGTCTAAAAGAAGACATCTCCACCAAACCAGCCTTGCAAGAGATGCTGAAGAGTCTGCTTTAAGAAGATGAAGAAACAAAGAGACAGACAGAAACACAGATACAATGGTAAATGGATTAAATGCACCACTCAAAAGACATAGGGCAGCTGAATGGATCAGAACCAACTTTAATTTATGAATGCTTTAAAGTGATCTTGTTATAAATAGATTTTACTAAATAAGATACAGTTTTGTATATTACTTGTATATGCATTACTGCAGGTTACATTTTCTTAGATTAGAATCATTTCACAACATGGGAAAATCAGGTTACTTGCAATAACTCAGAAAAATTGAATGCAGTTAAGGAAGAAGAAAAACCTAAGAAAATGTGGATGTATATTGATTGTATAGAAGACATGCTGTCTTTCTTATTCACTGTTACAAAATATGTGCTTATTTGTGGGTGTGTAATATATAGATTTTGTTAGCAATTTATATTTTAAATAGCAACCAATTGGTCACGGGTGGGTTGTGAAATCAGTCAATCTTTAGGTTAGAAACGATGCTGAGAATGAAGACCAATTTGGATGGAATTTGCAAACTACTAAACTATATGATTCATATGTACTTTAAAAGACTTGAATTGACACTTCTCTAAAGAACAGATGCAGATAGCCAAAAGACATACTTGTGTGTATAAAAATGCTCAAAGTCACTAATCATCAGAAACATGCAAATTAGGACCACAATGAGATATCACCTCACACCTGTCAGAATAGCTATCATCCAAAAATCAACAAGCAAACAACAAGCACTAGGGAGAATATAGAAAAAGAGGAACCCTTTTGCACTGTTGGTGGGAATGCATATTGATGCAACCAGTGTGGAAGGCAGTATGTGGGTACTTCAAAAATTAAAAATAGAACTGCCTATGAACCACTGATTCCAATTCTGGGAATATATCTGAAGAATCCTGACACATTAATTCCAAAGAACAGAGCACCCCTATGTTCATTGTTATTTACAATTGCCAAGATATGCAAGGAGCCAAAGTGCTCCTCATTAGATGAGCAGATAAAACAACTGTGGAACATTTACACAGTGGAATACTACTTGGCTGTAAAAAAGAAAAATTTGACTTTTGCAACGGCATGGATGGACCTGGAGAACATTATGCTAAGTGAAATAAGCCAGTTAGAGAAAGACAAATATATGATTTAACTCATATGTAGAAACTAATAAACAACCTAAAGTGCAAAGCAAAATAGAGACAAACTCATAGAGAGCAGGATGACAGCTATTGGGGGAATAGGTTAAAAAGTGGAGGAATTGAGCAAAAAGACAAAAGGACTTATGAACATGAACAACATTGTGGCTATTGTGGTGGGAAGGTAGTAAAAGGAGGATAAATGCTGATGAAAAATGCAATAAAAAGAAATTAAAAAAAAAAAACAAACAGAAAAATAGACTATTGTGAACCTTCTTGCCTTCTTGGATAGTATATCCTACAAAAGTTTTTAAAAATAAAATTAGACTGTTGAATATTATGTACGTATATACATAATATACACACATGGGTTTATACAACCCATCTTCATGATTGGCAGATTCTATATTTGATCATTCACCTGCTGGATAAAATTTATTGGTAACTTCAAATCAATACTCAAAGTGCTTTTTGCATGTCATTCATGCACATGCTGCCACCAGTGAAAATGGACATGTCCAGCATGCAAGCGTGCTGCTGAGGCTGAACAAGGTGATTCTCTGCCTTCTTATTTCAGCTCTCACACTGTAAACACATCTTTTTCATGGTCTATGTAATGCCATGCCCTTTATATTTTTGTTTTTTAGTTGTCGATGATAACAATTTCACTTTTTAAAAATGACCATCACTGGTGGCACAGTGAATAAGGTGCCAGCCAGCCTGCAAATCCAAAGGTTGCTTAGTTCGATTCCAGGGCACCTAATCAGGTTGCAAGCCAGGCCTCCAGCCAGGTCCGTAGCTGGAGGCAGGTGAAAGACAACCATACGCTGATATCTCTCTACCTCTCTGCCTCTTTCCCTCCCCTCTCTCTCTCAAAATAATAAAATTAAAAAAAAAAAAAAAAAAAAAAAAAAAAAAAAAAAAAAAGACCATCAAAAACAGTGCTGAAATAAATGTGTTGTTTGTTTTAATTTTTAAAAAGACATTATGGGACTTACAGAGAAACTATTACTTAGATTAGCTTTATTCAGGCATAGGCTATAGTGCTGTTGGCTGTGTTTTTAACATTAAGTTCAATTAACATACTATTATATAGATAACAATAAAAATAATAATATAAGATGTTTTTAAACAGAATTGCACAAAATAAGATTGCATATTGATCAGTTGGTAGAAATGTGGCCATAGGGTCATAAGAACCCAATCCACCAGTATTTTATCTAGGAGCAATGATTCAGTTGTCATTATTTAGTGTTTCTTTCAGCTTCATGGGATTTACTACCAGTAACCATGATTATCTAGAATCGTGTGTGTGTGTGTGTGTGTGTGTGTGTGTGTGTATTTTTAAATGAAATAAGTTTATAAATTTATCACTCATCACGTTATCTCTTTTTCCAGTTATTGCTGTTATGGAACTAAGTATAATACCTTGATAATTTTCTATTATACTTTAGCCCATTCTTCCAGTCTTTCAGAAACTTTTTAGAACAGAGTCTTAACATTTTTAATCAGTTGAAATCTTTAATCCATGATTAAAGATTCATGTAAGTGATACATCCATATTTTATGGAAATGTCTAAAATGATATTAAGAATATTGTCAGTTCGTCTAAAGGACAAATAATTATTTAAATATTTATCAAACTTTTATTACAGGGTACAGTTTTACAATTTACTTTTCAAGTTATTGACATGAATAAAATGAAAAGTTTATCAAAAAGTTTGCAGTCAATTTGAATGAAGTAGGCAAGGTGAAATGCATTATTGTTTATTGGATAAAGAGCACATGTGTTATGTTCAGAAAGCTGAATTCTAAGTGCTAGGCCTGTAACTACATACTAACTACATAGCTTTGGCCTAATATAATATTTGTGAGCTTTAGTTTCCTCAGCTATAGAATGGACATACTATCTATTTAATACAACTACAACCAGGATTAAATGAGATCCTATAAGGGAAAATAGTTTAAAAAGTACTAGCAAATTTTGCTATTGATTTTCAAAAGGCAATTGCATGAGTATCTTTAATGTATTAAAAATAGCATAAGTATTTTAAGATGAATAGAAAAATCTGTTTTAATATCTGGTAGCTTTTGGCTATTTAGATAATTATAAATGGCTGAACATATAATGAATATATACTTGGAGATAAAACAGGAGATAAAATTTTGATTGGCAAAATAAAATAATGACTTTAATTTATTTGTAGAGAGGTGAGTTTCCCTATCAAGGATAGCAAAGTAACAGAATAGTAAGTTAAAAAGTGCCTCATTTGGTTATATAGGTCCCTGTTAATAATTCTATAGTCCCTAGAGAGAGCTTGGAGTTTTTAAAGTTGAGTTATATGAAGATACATCTAAGAAGTGTGTAGAATAGACTAAAATGAAAAGATGTTGAGTGATGGGACAACAGTTATACATTAGGTCAAAGATGAGGTGACTTGAGGCTGAATTAAGATGGTGTAGCCTGAATAAAAATGAAGTTAAAAAAAAAAAAAGAAAAATTTTCATTTCGAAATTTTCTTCATTAGATCTTCACATTATAAAACTAGTGCATGCATATTATAATGATTAAAATACAATACAATGCAAAATGTAGAAATGCAGAGCCGATCATCTATCTTTCTCCTTTCTCACATACACATACACACTCAAAACTCTTTCATCCTGAGATAATTAATGTTTAACCACCTGAGTCAAAATGTACAAGCATATATGCCCATATATTGAGGATTCTTTTTATCCAAAAGAGAATCTCACTTATATGAATTAGTATTAGAACTCGATTGATTGGCTAATTGATGATGATTTAGAGAGGAAAAGAAATCAAGAATGATAGAAATTTCCAGTACAGGCCACTAAATAACAGATTCTTACAAGAAATAGAAAAATTGCAAGAAATAAATACTTTTTGGTAAGAAGTAGTAAATAACTAGAGTATCATTTCAGTATTATATAATGAAATAGGTTATTCGATTAATCTAATGGATAAATTAAATGTAGTATCTTTGTATTTACCTCTTCAGAAAAAACAGCCCAAGAGAATTTAGTCTTTTTTCCCACCAATCCTCTTATTTCATTTATTTAACATTTATTTATCACTTAATGTGAATATTATTTGACCTCTTTGCCTTCACATGACTTTTATTTTCTTTATGAGGCACTGAAAACATACAAATAAAAAGAAAACAAAATAAATAGGCACAATATGATGTACCGATGTATTGTAAAATTGTACACTTGAAACCTATATAATTTTAATGACCAATGCCACCCTAATAAATTCAATAAAAATTAAAAATTAAAAAATAGAAATGTGGTTTTCAAAGATGATAAGTGATATGAAGATTATTAAATAGATGGATACAAATCACAGTGAAAGGAAATAGGCGACATTTAAGTTGAAATCTAAAAGGCCTAATGGAAGCAGCCTTTCCTTGTCCATGCTTATGAGTAGTTATATATATATATATATATATATATATATATATATATATATATGTGTGTGTGTGTGTGTGTGTGTGTATGTATATATATGTATATGTGTATGTATATGTGTGTGTGTATATAATATGTACGTAACATATACATACATACAGTAGTATATAGAGACATATATATACACTAATATACATATAATATATGGTATCTTCAGTGTTATGTATTATATATATAATTTTAATATACACCTGACCTTCTGTGACATGTTATCACACATTTGATGACTTAAAACAACAGAAAGTTATTTTCTCACAGTTCTGGAGGCCAAAACCTGGTAGACTTATGCTCTGTCTGAGGGCTCTTATGGGGCAGTTTATTTCTTGCCTCTCAGCTTCTGATGGTTTCAGGTGTTACTTGGCTTATAGCTGCATCACTCCAATTTCTTTGCATTGCATTCTGTTCTTTATGTCAAACCTCCCTCTACCTCATGATTATCAGCATACTTGTCACTGGATTTAGGGCATACATGGATAATCCAGGATAAATACTTTTCTTTCAAAATCTTTGATGAATCACTTATGTACATTACTATATGACAAAAATCACATTTACCATAAAATATAATATTCACTCTTTACCTAATAAGATAATATTCATTAGTTCTATGACTTTGGATATGAAATTTATAGTATATATCTAAATTTCTAACTTTATTTTTATTGTTGACACTTTTGTCCACCTCCAGCCATATATTTTAGATGGCCACAATACAGACCACTAAAAGTTATATACTATAGTAATGTACTGTTATTGTATATATACCCATGTCTTCTAGTCATTTATCGGAAGTTACATTTCTCTTTTTTCTAATGCTATTGTGACTATCACAAAAAAAGGTGCATACTAAATAAGCAGTTGATTAATCAAACATTCTGTTAAAAAAATCAAAGGAATGTTTTAAGAAGTTTAGTAAGAGTGATGAAAGAGGAAATCATAATAATGAAAAAAAAGGAACTAGGAAGAGAAGAGCCAGCACTGGGCTAAACTTTACCATCAAAATCTATCATTCAGGAGGGAGCCTGACAGCAAGTAAATATTATTAATTTTATTTGTAAACATATCAAAGTATCATATTTATTATTTTGACTATTTTACATTACAGGCAATTCTAACTTCTGTATATTTTACAAAATTTTATGCTCAAATTTTTCTTTTCTTTGTTCAAATGGTAAAATAAATAATTAACAGGATAAGGACATCAAGGGTATCAATCTGTATTATGTCTTCATTTTTCATGATTTAAAAAAGGGTTTAATAACAGCGTCTGTTACATAACAGATGTTTCATATACAGTAGAATAAATAAATGGATGAATGAGTGAATTAGCTAGCTGCTAGTTCGTGGACATTATAATAAATGGGAAAGATAAGCTCAAGCTTGAGAAGGGTAAGAAAACTGGCGGAAGAGCATTGCTCTTCTTTCCAAATTAATTTAATAAATACATATTCAGTAAAAAAGTAACAGAGAACATTCTTATCTCATGTGGATGTTGCCTGTTAAGAAACAATGGACAATACAGTGGTGGGAAAAGTAGGTTTACAGTTGTGCCTACAGAAATAATACAATTAATATGACAAGGCAAGAATAAACTCTTTTGTTCACTCACAACTATGAACCCATTTTTGCCCACTCTGTATAATAATTGTGGCTGTAACAGTTTCATTTGAAATCAAGTTTCTTTATTCTAAATTACATTATAGCTACCTTTAAGTCAAATTTCTATCAGTTAATGGTATTTATTGATTGATTGATTTAATAGCTGCCTGTTTTACTTAAAATGGAAAAGAAAAACGGGGTTTTAATTTGTGGTTATGTTTGTAATTATACAACATTCAGCTCCACTGTTTTGGGGAGTATATGAAGTCAATAATAAAGCATTGATTTCTGGGAATACTAGGACTATACTAGGAACTAACTAATAGGTAGGAAAATTTATGAAATTGTGCTTTTCCATTTATTTTTCAGAATTCATAATCCATAGGGTGGTGAACTCTATTTGTTTAAGATGGTTAGATACAACGTTAGCTGGAATTTAGGCATCAAGGTTCATTGGAATATTTGTTGAAATTGTAATGAATGTTATTGCTTATGAGACTAAGGACGGATATGAGCTTAAATAGAAACCTTTTGGCTACTAAGTATTATCAAGTTTCAGTAGTGTTGTTTCATTTATTCTTCTTCTTTCCTCTTTTGGAAACAGTTTTTATTGGAACTTCCCATTGTTTGTCCCTCTTACCTACTTATACTCTGCCCCTGTCAATCACTACCCTGCTGTCCACGTCCATGAGTTCTTTTTCCTTTTTGCTCAATCCCTCCACCCCCAACTCTCTCCGCCCACTAGCTGTCATCTGCTCTCCATCTGTGTCTGTCATTATTTTGCTCCTTAGTTCAGTTTGTTCATTAGACTCTACATATGACTGAAATCATATGGTATTTCTCTTTCTCTGACTGGCTCATTTCACTTAGCATAATGTTCTTAGTGGTATGATTATTTTTTTAAAGAGGAGAGAGCAATTTATACAATTTTAACATTTTCATCAGAAATGTTCTAAACTTTGTGTCACATATGTCACATTATCATGAAGAAGGAAACTAACTTTTCGGGTGGGGACATGAATCATATAATATCTTATTTCAAATACTTAGAATAACAGTTGATGAAAATAGATATTACAAATACTTCTAAAAGCTCTGTTTTAAAATTTATGAATCTCATTTGGATACAGATATCTAGTCAATCATGCATCTCTGGAATTTCTCAGTTCTAGCTAGCACAATTGTATCACAATCTATACATTTATTATACAAAGTTATGTATGCCACAAAGCAAGTTAATATTTCTAAATATTAGCCAAGGCATAAAAATGTTTAAGACTCAAATATAGTAGTCTTATTAACCTATATCTTTCTATATAATAAAAATATACTGCATGGATTTTGCGAGGAGGGGAAGATGGCGACAGAGTAGAGGGCAGTGCTGATGGTGTTCTCGAGTACCAAAGCAGCTAGCGGACAAGACAGGGAGCGTGAGACGTCTTCAGGACCCTAGGAATTGGAAAGGGCAGCATCTGGACACAGGGGAGCACAGCCCAGAGGCAGAGGAGACCAGCAGGACAGTAGGTGAGGCGTTCCTGACTGACCGGCCGGCGGGCTGAGGTCGGCTCTGGGCAGTGGCAACTCTGCCCAGGGGGGCGAATTTGACTGGGGCCAGTTCGGGCTCCCTGGTGACTGGAAGTCTCAACAGTGAAGTGCGGGCAGCGAGGGCGAACGCAGTAGGGAACGCGGAATTGAACTCCTGCAGGGGAGGGACTGTGTGAGAGACTCACTCCGGCAACAGGGAAAGGAGGCTTCGAGCGAGGCTAGAGGCGGAGGAGAAGAGTCCTGGGGGAAGCCGGAGCGGGGGAGTGGGGAACCGCACCAGCCTGGGCGACAAGAGGGCCAAAAACGGTGCTGCTGGGCCACTGGGGAAACCGCAGCTAGAAGCCCCTGTGAGGGGGGAGGCCCAGCCCTGCACAACCACACAGGCCCCCAGGCTCCGCGGTAACTCCAAATGGCCAACCAGCAAGCAACCCGGGAACTAGTGGCGGGGGCAACTGACCTGCCATTGCAAGAGACAAAGGCCGAACCACTCACACCTGGGAGGGGCTCATCACAGAGGCCGTGTAAAGGACTCCAAGGAGAGCTGGTTGGCTTGGAGGCGTGGTGCCCGCCCCGGAAGGGTGGGACAGTGTAGGCGGACCCTGGACAGTGTTGAGGGACAGGGGCGGCCTCCTCCCAGAACTGCGGGGGCGGGGCCAGTCGTCACGGGGACCAGCGAAGTTTTGTGGGCTGCCCTACAGGGGTGCTGGGTGCTCCTCCTGGGCAGGAACCTCCGCCAGGAGTGGGAGGGGGCACCCTGCGGGCTCCAGAACACCAGTAGCCCTAAAACCCAGCCAGGCTGTGGAAGGCCCAGCCTACCTGGGGCTGGACACTCAGAATCAGCCCTGCTGTGACAATCAGAGGCCCTGCCATGCCCAACCAGCTAGAATATAGACTATAGACTGTAAAGTCCTGACCAAGAAAAAGAGGCAGCATCAGGAAAGGGATTGCTGCCAATCTCAAGCACCTGAGTTATACCGAGAGCAATATGAACTATTAATCCCCAACATATCCTTTGCAAAAGTTACTTCTCACATATTCTTAATCCCCCTCATACCTCAATCCACCTAAATACCCAAGATCCTCCCCTTACTCTCGAATTAAAGTCTACTCACTCTGTGGCTATAACGCATTCCCAGTCCTCAATCTAAGTATTCCTCCCTTCCCCAGCCTTTCTAAACCCTTTCTTTATTCTTTCCTTCCTTCCTCTTTTTTTTTTTTTTTTAATTTTTCTTTTCCTTTTCTTCCTGGTAAAGCCCATAGGTTCTGGCTCCACCTGGACCAATCAGAAATCATAAAAGGGGAACACACAGTTAAAACCTTTCTTTATTAATATTGATTTCTCTTTGTCTTTTGGCTTTCTCCCACTCCTTTTTTTTTTTCTTTCTTTCTTTCTTTCTCCTTTCTTTTCTCCCTGATAAAACCCACTGGTCCTGGCCCCACCTGGACCAAACAGAGACCATAAAGGGTGAACAGACACCTAAACCTTATCTTTATTAATATTGATTTCTCTTTCTCTTGTGACTTTCTCCCTTTTTTTCTTTCTTTTTTTTTTTTTTCCCCCCTCTGCTAAAAGCCCTCAGGTCCAGGCTCCATCTGGACCAATCAGGGATTATTAAGGGTGAACAGCCATCTAAACCCTTTCTTATTATTATTATCGTTTTTATTTCTTTTTTCCTTTTGCATTTTTTTTGTGTGTGTGTGGTTTGGTTTGGTTTGTTTTTTTGGCTGTTGTTGTTTCTTTTCTTGTTTTGTTTTGTTTTGTTATTTGTTTTTGTTTTTGTTTCTGCTAAAAGCCCGCAGGCCCGGAATACAACCAGACAGCCCAAATAAACGACACACCAAGAACAGCAAGTGGAGAAAGCAAGAACAGACACCTAAAATGGGGAAAAAAAGAATCAGTCCATCACCAAAGGGAAAGGAAGAATCCCCAGAAAGAACACAAAATGAAACAGAGGCACCTGGAATAGCAGATACGGAATTCAAAAGAATGATGATAGAGAAGCT